>DF820149.1:1040-54641 GCA_000836195.1 Taphrina populina JCM 22190
TTCAACCGCGGTTCAACCGAACCGCATGCCAACTCTAGTTACACGTAATGGGTTGGAACCTCTTAAGGTGTCACTACTGACATCCCCAAAAATTGAAGCAGCAGCCAACCCCTTTGCGACCTTTCAACAACTCCTGCCATTGATTGTCTCATGAACGAACCCGAGAAGTTAGAATACTTCCTAGCAAGTCCAGTAAAGAAATCAATTTCGGCTGGGTTGGTGTAATAAGAGGCATCAATTCTTGGTACTTCAGAAGAACAGACTGCCAGAGCAGCTGTCGATCTTGGTACCGCTCTGCCAACTTCATACTTGATCTGGGAGACACGTACATCGTGCCTGCCCCCCATATCAGTCCAAGTTCGCACTGCCGAATTGTACCTTCTATACTTTGTATCGTCCTCGATCAAACCAGCGTATGGCGATGCGAGTACGTTAACAAGAAGTGAATGTGCTACGTCAGACATAGCAATTGATAGCGGGTGAATCAAAAGTTATCTGTGTTATATAATAACACGGTTGTTTCTGGTAATCCACGGATCGCACCACCGCGGGCTCGCCGAACGTCTCAGCTATGCGCTCGAGATGTTTGATCCACAAACTCATTGGATACTTTTGGTCCTGTGGATCCCACACTCCCATCTACTTCAAGGACAGTCATGGCGGAGCCGAACAAGGCAGTGACTGCTCGACCACTGTTGGAGCGCTATTACTCCCCCGAGCCCGTTGGTCGCGCTTGCAAGCGGCAACCTCCTCTTGGAGTTCCGAAATCAGAGCCTCCCTGGATGCTGCATACCGCTTGTCCGATTCTGACGCCTCGTGCTTCTGGACCTCGATCAATCCAATCTCGGCATCGGGCTCGACTCCTCGATCCCGCACAGGGGATGGCGTCACGGAAGGCGAGACTGGTCTCGCTTTCTCCCGTACAACGAGTTGACCGACCTGATTGGCCAGCACCTCCATGCTAGTCGCCAGCGTCCTCAACGCGTTATCGGTCGCGTCCTGGCGCCGGGCCTGGTTATTCATTAACTGAGCTTGATTCTCAAGGGACTGGGCTTGACTCTCGACTAATTGCAAGACCCTATTGAACCTGTCGTCTGCAGCCTCACCGGATGAAACATCCTGCGGTCCAGTAAGTTGCTCTCATCCGCTGGAAAACTCCCGTCCGTTGTTGGAGCGGCCAATTGCTGACGGTTTCCTCTAGTCTGGATAGGCATCTCCTTAGAAATTTCTATCCCTAATTTTTCACTTTACTCTGCTAGCTGCAGAAGATTCTAAACTCTCGTTGGGAGCCAAATGTAGGAGAACAGCCGAATGCGCCTCCTACGAAGAGATCACGGGAATCACAGAACTCTATGGAGCTGTGTGGTGGGTGTGAAATCTGTCTCTCCTGAACTATGATCTACAATCTACATATAGAATCCAGACTCCTGCCGTGAGAGGAGCTCTGTACCAGAGGGTCCTGTCACGGGGGAGCTCTCAGTCTGCAGATACGAGCACAGGGGGAGCCCTCGGCATACCGCTACCATACCTGGTCTGTGGCTGCCTAAGCCGTACTGTAACAGGCTGCCTGTGTCGGTGATTGCATTTGACAGGCATGTAGAACTAAACATCATATACATGCCACGTTTGAATCTCATGTCTTGTCTTGACGGAAGCACAATTTATATGCCCTGGGTGCGACGGAATGGTTGGAATATCCCGCTGCATGAAAGATCGTCGTTTATTATTATGTCCGACACCGTCGACCTGACTCACTGGTAGCAGCTGTAAGGCGCTTCTTCGCCACGACTGACAACACCACCTTGACACGATACAAAGTATGCTCGAACATCACGAAGTATATGTTCATCCTGGCGCTAGTACAACATTTCAAGCAGATCAGCGTTATAGAAACCAAGCTGCAGCATGTATAGATTTTCAGGAAGCTCTCTGGCACGTTGTATCATCGCCAGAGAGGTGCTATACTCCAGAGCGGCAAATTATGATAGAAATGATCACTCCTAGTACTGGTCACTCGAGCAGGAGCGATCTAGTGCCCGATTCGCAGGACGTTCGACTTGTGGAAAGAGCTTCTGAACAAATATCAGTTACCAAACCACCAATTGACGAAGCAGACTCGTTTAAGCACTCGCAGATAATCTCGGGTCCTGGTTCAAACACTAGTGATATACATGAGGAATCAATGATACTGTTCAGCGAAACCGATTCTGCAAGTCTGAAGGGTGATCAGGCAGTTCTGCGGAACGCCCAGCTACAGGATATCTCGCGGGAGTCAGATCATTCTACATCGGCATATCTCGATATCACGATGTCAGATTACGTGCCAACCGCGGTAGTGGCACACACGCAAGCAGAAGTAGAGGGTCCGCTATCGTTACGGGCACATGCAACACCATTGGCTTCCAGCACTACGATACCATCTTCCGTAACTTCTAGAAAAAGGGATGCACTAGCAGATCCAAGAGAGGCATTAGTCTATCGAGCCAAAGCCGCAGCCTCCAGACGTGCGACCAACCACTTCGGACTTAACATGTTGCGCACCGCAGTGACAGAGACCGTTAACTTTCAGTACACTCAAGCCAACTGTAGCTCACCAGCATCCACCACTTGGCCAAGGGTTCGGAGCCACGGAACGTCGGTTATTAAATACTCTTCTCAGTCTCCTGCTAGATCGTTTAAGCCTCGCTCGGAAATCATGCAGGATGCTCTCCCCAAAACTTTGTGCGTCGATCGTTATATCACAGTCGCCACAGATGAACAGCATGGACCAACCAGGACTCCGACAAGTGATGAGAGGACTACGTGCGAGTCTGATCGTACAACTCGTAGATCGCTTGAATCGGACGTCACGCTAAGTATATTTTCACATAATGCAACTGCGTGTGCAGCGCATCAAGTTCTTGACGAGTCCGAAACGTCTGCAGAAGTATCTGCAAACGGCGAGCTATTTCCCGCCGTTGATGTTTCCAAATCCTTCTTGATGGCTCAAGTCAATTCTCCATTCTATATTCCTACACTTAAAAGAGTTTCACTTGATCTGAAGTCTTGTGAGGTACAGGTGCCATCAGAATCCGGTCCGAGAAAGCTGAACATGGTGCCAGAAACAGCGAACGAGAAGTCTGTACTCGTCAAACTTTCTAACAATTCACTGGTAGCCAAACAAGAGAGCTCTATCGTTCGTCAGACACCGGCACAGCTAAAGAAGAGAAATTCGTGGCAGTCAACCCTCCACTCAAGCTCGACTCGAGATTCCCTGGACAGGTGGCAGCGATTGACTCGTAAAAGGGATAGGCCATCGAAGGCTTCCGGTTGTGTCTCGAAGAATGTGTTGCCTGCAACCAATCCGCCGAATACAGACTCACCCAGTACGCGAAAAGAAACACGCTGCTCCGTGAAGACGGACCTAAGAAATAATGATAGATTTGACCCACAAATTCATGGGCAGATAGAAAATCTCGACGAGAATTTTCGCAATTGTATTCCCGAGGTCTACGCTTCTGGGAATGAGGTTTTTTGTCTGCCGCCAGGGCATGTAGACAGTTGTCCTAGCTTGCATTCAGACTTTCTTCGTAATTTGAGAGTGCCCCGGAAATGGAAGCTGATGACGAGGATGCCAGAGCCATTTGAACGAGGCTACTGGTCACTCGACCTGCTGAAGCTGTGTCTTTCGAGCCAAGAAACGAGACGTGTATGGCACGAACTTGCTGCTGTCATTGCTAACAAAGGTTTAACGTGGATCAGCTTGCAATTTCACAAGCACACAATTCGAGTTTATTGCTACGGATATTGTGTTTTACAGGTCTGGACTATCATCTATGCGACAACGAGTAAGGTGAAGAGGGGAATATTTTGGATTGACGCAAGTGGTAAAGCAATCGTTTCCGTATAAGATCGCACCCGCGAATTACGCGTGAGTTCTCCGCGATAAGGAGATTAGATTGTACATGTGGCGCATCATGTGGAGTTGCATGAAATGGTGTGCGAATTGCCATGAATGACACCACCTCGAGAAGCAACCCTCTGTATACAATCTCATCTTTTCAAATACAGGTGCACTTGGTCTCAGTGGTCTGACAGAAGTGCTGGTGCACAAGAGAGCTTACCATGGCACCGTCTGTCAGTATCGTTAAAACCGGCGCCACACCACAGCATACATCGCCAATAATCAAGCTTAAGACTGATATAAAAGAGCGATTAACTTCTGGGTAGGTGCACTGATTCTCTCATGATACAATTCTGACAGTCCTAGACAATTTGATCAGTTGCCAGATACTTTCCAGCCTTACGAAACGTACCCAAAAGAGGTTACTGGCCCCAGAGTGTGGAATCGAGATGATTATCAAGATCATCCAGAAAGATGGGTCCACGTATGGACTCCGGAAGAGATCGAAAATATATCTGCCGCTGCGGACAAATTCGAACAAATCGGATTACCCTTGACAGAGCTTAACAAAGAATCATTCCCATTGTCCAGTACTTTGGCGAACGGTCTTGCAATATATAGAGATGATCTTCTGAACGGCAAAGGTTTCATTCTCTTCAAGGGTCTCCCAGTACGACAATGGTCGGTGCAGAAATGTGCGATTGCATTTTGTGGTCTTGGCGCCCATTTTGGACACTCTGTGAGTCAGAATGGAAAAGGACATATCCTTGGACATGTTAAAGATCTCGGCAACGATCCAACTCAAATTGATAAGGTCCGCATTTACTCGACAAATGCTCGCCAATTCTTCCATGTGGATGATTCTGACTTGGTCGGTCTCCTTTGTATGCATCGTGCGAAGGAAGGCGGCGAGAGCGATATCGTCTCCAGCCAGCGTGTGTACAACATCCTGCAAAAGACGCGGCCAGATGTCGTCAAAACGCTAACCGAATTGTGGTATTTTGACCGCAAAGGCGAAGTCTCCAAGTCCCTCCTGAGTGCCGGGAAACAAGACCCATGGCACAAATCACAAATTTTCCAGTTCTACAAGAATAATCTCATCACTCACTGGGACCCATACTTTGTCAAGTCTCTCTCTCGATTTTCAAATGAGGGCTTGATACCAGCTCTTTCTGAGGCACAGAAAGAGGCTGCGCAAGTGCTTGAGGACACATGTATGGCAAACGCTTTGCATATGGTCCTTGAGGTTGGCGATATACAGATTGTTTCCAATACTCATGTATTACATTCCAGGACAGCATATAAAGATCATCTGCCACCACTCCCGAAACGTCAGCTCATGTATGTATCGCAAGACACAAAATTATCCAGCTGAAACTAACCACGTCAGGCGCCTTTGGCTTTCTACCCCAGAAGAGGAAGGAGGTATTCCGCTGCCATATCCCAACTCAACAGAGATTTTGCGTGGAGGAATTCAAGTGGACAATCAGCCTCATACTAGTCCTTTGGATGGGGAGTAGTCAGTAGTAAGAAACGCCTCAAATGTCATTGCTTGTCGTCATTCCACGCACATACAAGTGTTTTTCTTGCTTTCCTTGAGTAGACGTCTAGAGCCACGGGATGCTTCGAGAGTTTGTGCGAATTACAATTTTATTCGATTCGTTGTCCGTGCGCCTCATTTTGAGCTCCGGTTTCTACACCGCAATACATTGCATTACATGCTACAACTGCATATTTCCCTTGTGAAACAGTGATTTTTGTAGTCGTCTATCGTGACGCGCAAAGCTAGCACTCCTTCTGTCATCTGACGTCGCCGTCTCTTCTCCAATGGCAGCCGTACAGCAAAGTTACGGGACCACACCTCCCATATCGACTGCAGGACCGACTGAAACCGAAATAGCTAGAAATAACGAGATGATACAAGAGCTTAAGCGACAGGGCAACTTCGAGGCTGCTGCAGAGACGACGTTGAGAGGTAAAGTGCTAAATGAGTTGCAGAAGATGACATTGCAATTTGTCACAAAAGTTGGAATGAATAAAAATATGCCGGAACAGACCGCAAGGGAGTCTGGCGGCAAGATCTTTACGTATGGTTCATACAGATTAGGGGTTTATGGACCAGGTAAGTGCACTCGTATAATGAGTCGCGCAGAAAGTCAGATGTGACTGATACTGTAAACCAGGTTCCGATATTGATTCGCTCGTCGTTGCACCAAGGCACGTTTCGAGAGAAGACTTCTTCTCCGTTTTTGAACCGCTTCTGCGCGAAAGGCCCGAGGTAACGGAATTGGCCGCAGTGCCTGACGCATTCGTTCCCATCATCAAGATGAAATTCTCTGGCATTTCCATTGATTTAATTTTTGCAAGACTAGCAATAGCGGTGGTGCCACTAAATCTTGAACTTACCGACAACAACTTGTTGCGCAGTATCACCGAGACGGATGTGCGCTCACTGAATGGCACTCGTGTTACAGACGAGATTTTGCGCGTAGTGCCAAACCCGAATGTGTTCAAGCACGCTCTACGGTCAATTAAATTGTGGGCACAAAGACGTGCCATTTACTCGAATGTGATGGGATTTCCTGGAGGGGTGGCATGGGCAATGTTGGTGGCACGTATATGTCAGCTCTATCCAAATGCAGTCAGTGCAGTCATCATTGCAAAGTTCTTCAGGATATTAGGACAATGGTCGTGGCCACAGCCAGTATTATTGAAACATATTGAAGAAGGTCCATTACAGGTCCGAGTCTGGAATCCCAAAATATATCCGGGTGATCGCTCCCATCGAATGCCAATCATTACGCCTGCATATCCCTCCATGTGTGCGACGCACAACATATCCGCCAGTACTCATCATGTTATTTTACAAGAAATGGGTCGAGCCGGGGATATAATGGACAAGATCATGGTTGGCGGAACTCCGTGGGCAGCGTTGTTTGCGAAGCACGACTTCTTTCATCGATACAAAAACTATCTAGTTGTCACGGCTGCCTCTCGTGATGCAGAAACTCAGCTCAAGTGGTCTGGGCTTGTAGAATCAAAGATTCGACAATTGATCATGCGACTGGAAGTCCCGGACTCCAAAATCACGATTGCCCATCCATACGTCAAGACTTTCAGCAGAGTGAATTACTGCACGGATGAAGACGAGGCGCGGCGTGTCGCGATGGGGGAGAGAGCCGCTGCAACTACCATCAATGCTGATTTGAAGGAAGTTGTGAAAAGCGAGGGAGCGGTACTCGAAGTTCCAGAGGTCGATAAGAACGCTATTCAAGTCTTGACGACGGAATTCTATGTTGGAGTTGAACTCGATAAATCCGATCGTAAGCGAACATTGTGGCCGTCTGCAAATGAAATATTGTTACTGACAAACTCTTTTAGCTTCGAAAAGACTCGATATCACTTGGGCAGCACAAGAATTCACTGAAAAATGTAACGAATGGCCAGCATATGATGCAGTGCAAATGACTGTCAGCATCAAGCATTTGAGAAAGTAAGTTTTGTCCCTCAAATGAACAATGTGTATACATATTTTACTCACGTGTACATGTAGTTTCGATCTTCCTGACGAAGTATTTGAACCCGGCGAGACGAAACCTGTTCGAGAGAAAAAGACCAAAAAGCGCAAAGCCGTGACTGTACATTCACCTGATATGGAGAAGAAGCCCAAATGTTGAGAGTCTGACGTGATTATAGGAATTGGACACGGCACTGGACAAGAAAATCAAGGGATGAGATGAATTGCTCATCTTGCTACTAGCAGTTCGTTTGCTGCGAAAGGTACGCGCACAACATCATCTGCCGGTTGAATAACCATATAGGGAAAAAAAATTACCAGTATGGCTGTTGCATTTATCAAGGCAACGTTTTGTTACACTTGCGAGTCAGCATTTTCGTTCGTGCGATATATCACCAATTTATAACAATTACAAAAACACACTTTTAGACAGCTCGAAGGGAGAACGACTACAATCGATCACGAGGTTTTGTAGATTACGTATTGTGTAAATAGCTATTTGAAACAAGAGAGCGCTAAGTCAAGTGCTACCAAAGACCAAGGTCCTGTTGAAGGTATCTCGCACGAAGACCGAGCTCTCAAAGGAGAGGCCATTAACCATAACGAGACCCGCCAATGTTGCAATGTGTGCTGTGAAATTGCCCCTGTCGATGGAGTCAGTGAAATTGAGGCACAAAATTCTGTGAAAACACTTACGAAATTTTCATCTGGCTATCCTGTAATCCTGTTTGCTGCAGAGCGAGCCCATTGGCAAATATAGGGCGATGGTACAGATCGAGAATCGCAGGGCGGTATGTATCATACAAACGGGACCCATCTCGCCCGTCAACGTCCTGGGTCAAAACAACTGGGTTAAGCACAATACTTGCATGGGACTCAGCAAGGACCAGGCCCTGGTTTGTTGTGAGGTACAGATGATCTATCGTCAAACCTACTAGATTCTGCTCGAGTGAAAATGGTGCGTGGACCTTGGCGACCATGCTGAAGTCGATTGCCATTTCTGCTCCCGACAACCTAACGAGCACAAAATCAGTCACACGCAAGTACTTGTCTGCTACGGCCAACGGTTTGTAAAATGAAACATCACTTTCAAATTCTTGCGCCAGGGAGACCAAGTAGTCAGGTGGGTGGCCGTCAAGGAAGCTTGAAGTGGCCCGCATGCTTAACGCACCTGCGCTCTGACTGAGAAGATAGGAGAGCATAGCGGAAGAACTGGACCGACATGTTTGACAGCTCACTCGTGGAAGTCGAGCCTCAAGTGACCAATGATTAGAGTACGCGTCTAGCGTAGCGTTCTTTACAGTCACTGTCATCCACGTAGAATTGTGATCATGCAGACGGAAATCCATCGTTCCGAGAGACAACTTGGGCGATTGTTAGATAACTTTCGAGCTCGTGACAAGGACGCGAAACTTACTTCTATAGGACTCGTATTTTGTACCGTAAGGGAGGAATGGAAGACTATGGCATCGTTCTCTTGTGAGGTGTGCAGGACAAAATTGTTCACTGTCGAGATCTGGATGTGATTGACCATTGGTGTAAGGATGTTTGTGACCGGATCAATCTGCACTCGAGTCGAGAATTTTCTCCAATTCAAAGTAGTGCTACCGTGCAGAAGGAAGGGGAAAGTACTATTGGCGATTCGACCAAAAAAGATTCGAGAAGACACTGCATTCGGGAAAATGACTGACTGCTGGACAGTAAACATCGTCTCTTGTCCGGAACGAAAAGATAGGTCGGGCAATGCCAGACGGCCTAGATTATTGTGGGACCCACTACTGTCTAGCATGTCGTAATCTGCTCTACGCAGACCACCATTATAATTCATCTTACTCAAACGACCAACAGCATTGATATGCAATGAATTCGGTGTAAGTTCGCTCAACGTAAAGCTACTCCACTGGATGGATGCCTGATCGATTGATGCTTGGCAAAAGCGCTGTAAGGAGAGCACTGCCACCATGATTGTGCAAAAGATCAGTACAAGCGTAACACTTGAGAGGATCCGGAAGCGGCCACGCAGGAGCGACGGGTATCGATTGCTACGGAAAATAGATAGAAAGTTGAAAAAAGAGTCTTTTGACAATGGCTCGCGCAGTTGGCAGTCTGAAACCACTGTTTTAGCATTTCGTCGAGCAGCAAGACTTTTCTGTTCGGCCAGATACATAACGATGTCAGCAGTATCCATCAATCGGACCGGCACGTTTGCTAAACCATCAGCCCTGCAACGCTGAGCTCGCGCTTCTTCGAAAGTGGGCGATAGTGGACTGATTGTGGGAGATTCTTGTAAGTCATCATATGGCATGGCGAGGCCCCTCGTTAGATCTTCACGAAGACGTGCCTCAATATCAGCTGATATCCTCAAATCTCCCAAGTCTGGTTCATTGAATGGATTCGTTATGCTGGTGACTGCTGAGCAATTGGATGGCGTCGTCGTCGAGGTGTCACGCGCATGAGTTCTTGGAGCGCGCTTATGCCAGCTAAAGAATCCTCTCATCTGATGGCAAGGACAGAGTCTGAGGATCAGACAACTTAATGTATAATAGAATATGTTAGACAATGCAAGTTTCACGAGTGACGGATACAAAACCGCTGTTGAGGTATTATGTGCAAGAAACACGCTTCGTCTCACTCAAGAGCGCTTGTTGGTGTGGCTTCGGCTTTTTCACTCTTCCATTTTTCGATATTGTTGGACTTGTCGGAAATTCGAGCAGAACCGAAATGGACAGCAATGACCGCAGAGTCGGGATCCTCAATCCAGCACTTTGCATCGTCTCCTGAAATATTATCGAGCATTTTCTGCTTGAAGTACTGCTCAGCCTCTCCCGTCAAAATCTCTGCATCGCCATTGAGAGTGATTGAGTGTTTGGAGAGTGATGCTGCATTGAGCGAAGAGAGGAGCGCGGTCAGATCGGTAGCGTTCGTTGCTTGTTGTCGCGTACTCCAGTCATGAACGAGGATACTGACTTTTGGATTAATAGTGATGTTGACAAACTTTTTGGTGCGTCGCGAGCAAGTCATGACCACACAGTCTTCATCCAGCTTTGGCGTGTGCTGCTCACCTTCACCCTGCGCAACAAACAGGTAGTTCATGAGTGAGACGTGGGGAAGATTGTCAGCGCAGGTCCCGAGATGCAGATAACGAGCATGCTGCAAGCAATGTACAACCTCCTGAGGCAATTGCTTATTATCCATCGTGGCAGCGTTGTCTTGTAGAAGAGAAGAAGTATGGAGGAGGCAGAAGGGTTCTTGAAGAAGGGAAATCGCGAGTTTCTCATGCAACTGGAGCTCCCTCATTGTGCTTATCGCGATTCATTCGCTTCTTTCTTGTTTGCAGGCAAATTCGCTCGCGCAATGAACAACGGATATTACCATCACAGTGAACCTCCTGCACAGGTCTCCTACGAGAACGGCGGTCTGCAGCATGTGGCGGAACAAGGTCACGTTTCAATTTACCCTCCGCGCATATCTGAGGACGAACCACTCTTCGTCAATGCGAAACAATACCATCGCATACTGAAGCGACGCCAAGCGCGCGCGAAATTAGAGGAGTCCATCAAAGCCGCTCGCGCACGCAAACCCTATCTACATGAATCGCGTCATAAGCATGCAATGCGTCGTCCAAGAGGGCCTGGGGGCAGATTCTTGACTGCAGAGGAAGTTGCGGCACTCCGAGAACAAGAAACCACGGCCGAGAACAATATGCCCAAGTCTGAGGCTGAAGTCGAATCCAAGGATGAAACTGTCGACACCAATCAAGGTCTTGACCAAGGAGAATGACTCTCTGCATTTAATTATGAAACTTTAAGCTTGGCATGGCGTTTTGTGTGTGGTTTTTTTTTTTTTTGCTCCCCTCATCGTCGGCTCCACATCAATAATGCACAAACTCAGCGTGCATGAATGTATAGCTGCTGCTGCTGCTGCTGCTGCCTAGACTTTGATATTCGCCGACTAGTATCTCAGTCATGGCAAATCTTCCGTCAATATTCTTCACCAATCCGCTTGTTGCAGTTTCTTTTCCTGTGGTTGTGGGAGGCTTGATTGGGTACAACTCTGCCACTCGCGCGAAAGAAATTTATGGTCAGTCCCTGCTTGCCGTATGGCCAAACACAAACACATCACGGCAGTTCGTCTGACGCTGTGTGCACTAGCGGACTTGAAACAACCACCGGGAAAACCACCAGCCGCAGTTTTTGGGCCTACATGGACCGCCATTTATGCTGCGACCGGCTACGCTAGCTACTTGGCTCGCGCCAGCCCGACCGCCAGGACTCTTTACTCGGCCTCGCTGCTTTTCAATTTTGGTAAACCCATTTCTCTTCTTTTTTTTTGCTTCCTCCGTGAGGGTTTTGTTGATAATGGGACAACAGCATGGACGCCCTTGTTTTTCGGTTCAAAGCATCCGGGCATTGCCTTATTTGATATTGCTGCGTTATGGACAAACATTGCGTTCTTGATTCCGCATTGGTATGTATCACATGAAAAAAGGTGACAAGGTAGAATCAGAATTGACGCAATGACGCAGGAGCAGCATGGATAGACGCGCCGGGGCTATTGGCGCAGGGTACCTTGCCTGGGTCTCATTTGCGACATACCTCAATGGCGGCATTTGGTACTTGAATTACAGTTCTGCCGCAAAGTCACGAAAGTCTGACTGATCTCATGCACACGTATTTGGATTTTTGCAAAGATTATTCTCAGCCAAGAAGAGTATCTACTGCGTGTTGACGTTCCAAGCTTGTGCTCGAGTAATAGCCGAGGTGGGATCTGGATATTGTCATGAGAGGAGATCGAAATCAGAATGATTTGATCGTAGCTAGTCAGATAGTCAAAGTGATGCACCACTCGTTATATGTACACCACGAGACTGCAATGACACAAGATAGCATGAAGTGATCAGATGAAATATCTTTTTATTACCACCACAAAAAGCGATGGGATATGATGCAAAAGAAATAACTCTTCACTCTCTATCGGTTGGACTTTGCGACTCGCTCAAGCTCATCCTTCTTCTTGATACCATAAGAGTTGGACGAACCCTTGGCAGCGTTGATCAACTCCTCAGCCAGACACTCAGCGATAGTCTTGACGTTGCGGAAGGCGGCTTCTCGGGCACCGATGGTGACGAGACCAATAGCCTGATTGACTCGTCGTAGAGGCGAGACATCGACGGCCTGTCGGCGGACGGTTCCGGAAGAACCGATTCGGGTAGAATCTTCGCGAACACCACAGTTGACAATGGCATCTACCAAGATCTGGATGGGGTTTGCGTCGGTGAGCAGGTGAATAATCTCGAAAGCGTGCTTGACAATGATGACGGCCTTGAGTTTCTTTCCGTTATTGCGTCCGTTCATCATCAAAGCGTTGACTAGACGCTCAACGATAGGGCACTGAGCCTTTCGAAACCTCTTGACGGCATATCGCCCAGCAGTGTGGGCGAGGTACACGGGATGACGGAGTTGGATGTAGTCAACGAGAGAGATGTCCTTGACCTCAATGTCTAGAAAGCATTCGTTAGCCCCTTCACTCCTCGTACATCGGTGGCTTGTTTTTATCTCACTAACCAGAGTAGTCCCATTTGTTGAAAAGCTTGATGGTTCCAGCATTTTCGAGGATGTCTTTTGGCAGGACATTCGAGGTCGCAACGGGAGTTTCTTCAGTGTCGGACATCTTCAGCAGTCAGTCAGAGCCTCGCACGCAGGAATTCTGCGACTGTATGTGGGATACAAGAAACGCAAGATGGAAATAACTTACGATGAGTTCTGAGGGGATGCTATGGGATAAAGGTTTGTGCTGTGTGTCAAATGATTTTCAGGTCGCCGTCGAGCGCAAATTAAAATCAACTTTTTTAGCCGTCCCGCGGTACGATCTGCTCGCGATATCGATCATCGGCACGCATCGTACCTGCTTCTCCACAATGGCGCGCTAGGTGACACAAGCCCTTTCAGCCGAGGCTCGCCTTCAAGCTCCTTGTACTCCAGATAGCTTCGATGGGTAGCGAGATGTTTGCCTTTGACAAGGCCATTCAACTCGTACAGGATCAGGAAGGCTTCTTCTATGGCGAGTTGCTATCTGAATGGTGCATCGGTGTTGTGCCGCATGGAGGTTATCTACTATCTGTCCTGCTCAACGCCGCTGTGTTGCATTCTCGAAACAAGCACGGCAACTTGGAGCAGTCAGATCCTATCCAACTCAGTGTCTCGTTTGTCATCAAGGCTCAAATAGGCAAGATGCGGGTTTCCGTGCAGGATGTGAAACTTGGTCGAGGTTATAGCAACTACAAGCTGATGCTTCAGCAACAGGAAGAGCAAGGTCACTGGATCACTTGTCTACATGCTTCTGTCATTATGGGTAACTTTGCAAAAGAAGTTGGACCCTCTCTCAACACAACGACACACTGGATTCCACCGCAAAAGGATTGCTCCGAAATGCCTGCACACCATCCCGTTTTTCGAGCCGTTGCAAAGAACTTCAAGTACTGGGAGTCAAATGTTCCCAAAAGCCCGGCAGTGGAAAGTCATTGGTTAGGCTTCAATGACAAACGACCAATGGATGTGTTTGCAATGGCGCTCATTTCTGATCTCATGACACCATTGCCGATTCGTGTGTGTGATATCCCACGTGGCTGGTTCCCGACCTTATCTCTCGACCTGCAGTTCAAAAAGGCCCCAAAACCCGATGGATTGTATACATACTTGACGACTGAGACAGACTCCATACTCAACGGCAGATTCGACATCACCAGCAGATGCTTCGATAGTGATCACGAACTTATTGCAATCGCCCGACATGCTGCACTCATCGTTAGTGCAACGCGCAACTTGAGCAAACGCAGCAGCAGACCTAAGCTCTGACGTACTATGCATGTAATGTGTATATATTGTAACACTATCTTAGAGTGAGAATAAGAAAAAATAAATCGTTAATTCCCTCTTCTTGAGAAAAAGGCACGCCCACGCAAAAAGCGCACAGCAAATCGTCAAGATCGCGTATCAAGCACAGTATGCCTGTCCCAGCGCCGTCTTTGAAGCCAAGTCTTGAGAGACCAATGAATTGGCGGAACCTAGAGAAGGATATTCAGCTTCTGAGACATACATCGAGCCGAACCACGCATAGGCCGAGACGAAACTCTGGGCTTCGAGCCATGCAATGGCGCTTGTCATAAAGGCCATGACCTCATCGTCACTAGGCTCGTTGGCGACGTTCCAAGAACTGTAACAAATTAGTCAGCTTGTGCATCACAATCAGAGGTGTCACGCTTACGTGTATGCAAACTCGGCAACGTTGACAGGGAGACCAGTTATTTGATGCGCTTGCGTCACATGATTCTTGAAATCATCAAGCGATTCAGCATACCAGTGTACCACGGCAAAGTCGAGGTCACAGTCGGCACAACCATTGACGAAAGCGGAGAGGTAACTTAATCCTTCACCGGAATTTTGCGAGTTTGTCACAGCGGGTGTCCCGAGCTGCGAAATTTTACCAGAGGACTTGAGTGGAACGAGATATTGCTGGTAGAGTGAGATTGCCTCACCAACATCGATGTTGCTTTGAGTCGCAGAGTCAGGTTCATTGAAACCAATGAGCTTAGGCGAACCAGTCAAGGTATTTGCCAGATTCTCGATACCGCCAGAGCCCCAAATATTTGCATAGAATTCCCATCCGGAAGGCATGTTGGGAGATGGACTTGGCGACCAATTGAAATACCAAGAGACGGCACCAACCAGGAGAGAAGCTGACGAGGCGGGCGATGATGGAGCCCAGCCAAGACCTCGCTTACCATGTGAAGCAACAGCTGCTGGAGCTGAATTAACTACTTGTACATATTGAACGTTGCCAGGCTGTGCAACAGCTGTCACAGTCGCCTGGGCAGCGGGAGTCGGGAGCGCTTGAGGCGTCGGAATAGCTTTCACATCATTATTGAGGATCGTCACTTGTTCAGTCTGAGCTGGCGAAGGCGCTACAGCAGCTGCAGCTGCAGCCGGGATGCTAGTCGATTAGCCTAATCCAACTGCTTCGCTACAAGCACTTACGGAGTAGCAGCTGCGGGCTGGAAGACTGTCGCCCAATCGACATTGTTGACATTGTAATTGACGGTATTCCAGTCAACTCCAGAAAAGTCGTACTTGATTGTTGACCAGTCGATGGCTCCCCAATCTTGCCGCCTGTGATGTTGATGATGGCCGTTGTACAGTGCTAAACCGAGATGTCAGATCGTGAGACGGCTCAAATGATGAAGGTGTGTTTACGAGCTGCGGCGATGCATCCAAGCAATGATGCCATAGTGGATAAACAGACAAATTTCATGATTTGTTTAGAGCAAGTCTGCAATGAATTCTGATGAGAAGAGAAGAAAAAGAGTGTAGATTGAGAAAAGAGAAGAAAAAGAATGTGAGTACCGATTCTACCAGAGAACGGACTATCGAAGTGAAACGACTTGCGTGACTTGACAGAAGAAGGAACGTGCAGAATTTGTTGTAGTTATACATGCAACCAAGTTTAGGCTTGGTGATTTAATTTTACGCGGGCCAGCCACCAATGCTCGTTGGAGAACGCTCCGTCACATTCCAGAGGCCAAATGGCACAGAAATAGACACAGGGCTGACTTTTCTAGAAAACGTTTCCGTGATGCCTGACCAATCGTGTTTGGGAATGTGCTTAGACGATCGATCTGTCATTGCAGTGCTACCGCGAAAACCTGTCATAGCACCAGTAAATTTCAGAGCAACTCCTGTTTGGACGCGGTTACCCAAGGGGGGCGAAAAGAGTGCATCATCATCGCTGCCGACTACAGCAGAGCCAGAGCGACTTGACGTTTAAAGATCGACCTTGTCATCCTCATTGTCGCTTTGATTTTTCCGTAGAGTTATAAGCACCTCGCGCGTGTCGCTTTCTGTTCCGGGATTGATTTCATGCCTGGTATGATCCTCATCAGCATAGACGATACCTGCTTGTCGTGACTTGATAGCGGGACAGGGAAGAAGGCTAGGCAAAGCGACAGTAACGATTGCCCCAATTGCGCATGTGTAAAACAATGTGTTTGTGAGCTTTTGCCGCTGGGCCATATTCAGTCCTTTGAAGAACATCATTGACTTTGAACCAAAAACGTCTCTTATTCAAGGCCTTGTTGGAGAGTGGCAAGGATGCAAAGTGTTCTGCTTTGCATCAATCGAGTCGCCCTCAATTTTCAACGTTACCAAGATTGGAATTCGGAAGATATGGCGGAGCTCATCGAAGACTCCACGAAATTATCCTGCCTCCGGAACTTGCAATTGCCTGCTACATACACACACACACATCTTTATCATACCGCAAGTAATTGCATTCCTCATCCTGCTTCTCACAAGGAAACAGACACAGAAGCCTAATGTCCATTAAAGCTCCAGCAAAAGCTCCGGTGAACCTTGATGGATCTGGTCTGAGAGTAGCGATCGTGCATGCTAGGTAAGATTTTCGCCAGCTTGCATGGCAATCAAGCTTACATAGCACCAAGGTGGAACGAAACAATCATTGAGCCACTCGTGAGAGGTGCTCAAGAAGCACTTTTGAGGCACGGTGTGAAGAGCGAGAATATTCATGTTTCTTCATGTCCAGGTTCATTCGAATTACCTTTCGCAACACAAAGTCTGATTAGCACAAGCCAAACAGCCGCTAGCACAACCAATGCTATTTCAGCCACGGATCTCTTATCCGGAGACTCTGATGCCGCCTCCAAGACAAGTGGACCACTCACCTCTCCGTTTGATGCTGTCATCTCGATAGGAGTGCTCATAAAAGGAGAAACGATGCACTTCGAGTACATTTGTGACGCAGTCTCCCATGGACTCATGAATGTGCAGCTCAAATCCAGAATACCGGTCATCTTTGGTGTTCTGACGGTACTAACAGAGGAACAGGCGAAAGCTAGGGCCGGTCTGGATGGCACTAAACACAACCATGGTGAGAGCTGGGGTGAAGCTGCAGTTGAAATGGCCATTTACAATGGGATGTCCCTCTAAGTAGTGGATGTATATGATTATTCTATTGACACATGATTCTATTGAGAAATGACATCAACGATTCTATGCTAGATGCATCTATGCTACTGAAATTGTTGACACCAGCAAACAATGATTATGCAACTCGAAAGATAGTAGACTTTAGAACATCAGAAGATGTTGCATCCGGCAGTATCCGTGTTCGTCAAATCTGAAAGTCTCACACGGTATGGTGCTCGCTTATTGATCTCAAAACAAAAGTTGCAAGTTTGACAGTGTGGATGGCATCAGAACAACCTTGTAGCTCATACAAACGGCTTGGCATGTATCAATTTCATCGGTAGCTCGATGAATCTCTCACGACGATATTACAGGCGATTTCCTCGCAAGGACACAAGCGGTCTACAAGTAGATGCTTAAGATTCGAGGAGAATTGAGGGATATGTCTTGGATTCAAGCAGCAATTTATGTTAAGCTATGCTGCACTTGTCTTATGGTAGGGTAGAGAACGGACTCCCCTGCTCATTTAGTTAATTCGCACTTCTTATGTGACTATTCATTATGCGACAGCCACGGCTGTACATGAGTTCTTATTCCTCCGTGGCAATTACCACATGAATCGCTGTTTTCCAGCAACCCCTGGCCAATCGAATGGCTTGTATAAAAAAAGGCAAACGCTCATGACATGTATTGTAATCCAAGAGCAAACTTCCAAGGACAGCGTTCCTCGAGAGACTTTGGAATATCCACCGTGAAGTCTCCACAAGAGAAAAGGAACTAGATAGTAACGAAATTCCAGCAGAGACGTTGGGCACAGAGTGATGAATGTTGCTCCAGCAAAGATCAGAATTGTCAGAACCGGTACATGACGAATTCGTTGATAAAGAAGCATTGTAAATATTGCGAAGAGGATACCGAGACTTGGGGAAGACAGCTTCTGGAAAATCCGTTTATTGAGATAAAAGGTGAAATGGCGGTTATCAGAGAGCAGGAACGGATGCTGAATACTAGCAGAGTTAGAAAGTTCTATAGACAACACGAAAAGAGCCGTACTCTTTTTGTGTAGCGCAAGTCAGAGAAGCTAGCACAAAGAATGTGACAAGAAGCGGCCTTTGAAGCAATCGACCACATGATCTGAGAGTGCTGTTCGAACAACACGAGACAGCAGACATCAACACGCAGCAGAAAGTAAAGTAGAACCATTGAATCGGATAAAATCCAGCTTGATGCATAGCCTTATCTCCTGAGAAACATTAATTGTGTCTGGAGCCAACGAGGTCGTGATCTGTACCTAGCACGACTGAGCCGTTGTAGGCAATGAAGACCAAAGAAAAGGTGACAATTGGAATGAACGGCCCAAGAACCTTCAGCGATACTGACCAGTGAACTAGGGAGGAGTGTATGAACTTGATTAAAAGTTCAGCAGTTGAGCTGAGTGTCGCATGCTGCAATTCTTCCTCCCTTCCAGTAAAGATTCTCAGTCTTTTTTGAACCTGGAGAAGTTGCAGTGCCGCAAATGCCGTGACCCATACTAAATTCGTCTGTCGAAACCACAGGCTCAAGAAACCACACTATATGCATATGTTGGCATGCTACTCTAGTGTTACCGAAGATCTACTTACCATGGCAGCTAACCATCGCCGGTCTTGAAGGCCAAAATAGTAAGTCAGAAGCACTAGATAGGTCGACCCGAGGTCAGTGTAGTAAAGATGGGAAAAGAAAGACAGAAGAGGTATGATTGCTAGACATCGAGCCCAGTCATGTTCCTCGAATGGAGCATCGGGATAAATTTCACGATGTATGTTTGTGCACAGACTGGGAAGAAGGACAATGCCTATTGCCAGATTGAGTAATCGAAGAGATTCAATACCACATGGCAGCCCGACTTGATGTAGCAAGAAGGATGCGAGGTATAACCCAGGCGGTGTAGTCAATTTGGAGTCGTATTCCAAGAAGTTCCTCCTGCAATAGTTTTGAGCTTGCGGTACGTGAAACACCTCATCCATGTAGGGCTCTTTCACCAATTTTTGTATTCCAATGAAGATTGCTACTTGCAGGACTCGCCATATGTTTAAAAGTAAGTGAGGTACCGTGGATGACGACGGCCGCTCCAGACATTTGGACCATAGATCGGACATCCAAAGAGTTCCCATCGACAGCTCACAGAGCAAAACAAGTCAGAAACAAGTGATCTTTATGCTGCACAGAGAGCAGAGATTTAACACTGTCGAGATGGACGTCTATGAAATCATACCTCACAAACAAACATGCATGCATTACAACGAGTTCACAGACATCCTCGACTCTTGCGGGCGAGACGAGACGAGACGAGACGAGACGAGACTTCTCCAGCGTTTGAATGTGCTTGACATTTTTTGAGGAGCTCTGAAGATCACAGCGGTTTGTGGAGGGAGGACGCGAATGATATTCCATCCACTCTTCTTGGGAGAAACAGCCAAGCCCTTTCCCATCTCGCAGCGGTGCACTAGACTTTCCAAGTCCCTTCATTCACACATCGATATCAAGAATGACTTTGGAAGCTACCATGCTCATCGTCGATTCTTCGGAATACGCGCAAAACGGGGACTATACGCCATCCAGGTTCGAAGCTCAGCGAGACGCGGTCCATTTGTTGTTTCAATCTAAAACGAACGCCAATCCTGAGTCTGCGGTAGCTCTGATGACAATGGGTGGCAAGGGACCGGATGTTCTTGTCACGCTGACTGACGATTTTGGTAAAATGCTTGCTGCTTTGCATGAACGCAAGTTGGAAGGGAATTCTCACTTTACCACAGCGCTGCAAGTTGGGCAACTAGCACTAAAACACAGGCAGAACAAAAATCAGAAGCAACGCATCATCGTATTCGTGTGTTCACCAATCGCCGAAGATGAAGCAACCTTGGTAAAACTGGGAAAGAAGATGAAGAAGAACAGTGTTGCTGTAGATCTAGTCAATTTTGGAGAGGAGAACGAAAACACCGATAAGCTGACAGCCTTTATACAGGCCATCAACTCTTCAGACAATTCACACTTGTTGACTGTCCCCCCGGGACCACACTTGTTATCCGACATCATAGCAGGCTCACCGATCGTGGGAGGTAGTGGTGCCACGGGCGCGGGAGATGCTGCAACGTCTGACTTTGAATTTGGCATTGATCCTTCCATGGATCCCGAACTGGCTCTGGCATTGCGCATGAGTCTAGAAGAGGAACAGGCCAGGCAAAGGGTACGCTAATCACGCTTGTCTGCTCACATGGTACTGACTCAATGGTAGGCTGAATCGGGTAATGCGCAAGGCACAAGTGATGATGGACCATCAGCGAATCTTTGAGTGATCCGTTGACAGATATGCCGACCACCTAATTACAATCAAGAGTTTTCGCAGAGAACACTTGGCTGCAACTACACACCACATCATCTGAAGAGGAACGAGCTGCATAAACGACACGTTCTTATAGCTGTTCGATACTTCGTGTAGCATGATCAAGCTGCAGGGATGATGGAAGTTTCTTGCTATATCCATGTCTATCTCAGCCCACCAGGGCAGGCTGTTTTCGGCATACGACTAGCTGACCGAGCTATGCTGACTGAATCATTTCATATTCATGCAATCGTAGTAGCTCAGATATGACGAGAAACAACAACTTAATTACGCACAAACGCTTGCAGCTGGGCATATCTAACAAGATAGAAATACATTATAGATCGAATGGTCAAAAGGTTTTCACTAAAATTGACTTGTGTTCACTGTGCAGAGAGAAGGTTTCAATTATCGCAGGACGCAGCATGGGTCCTTGAAAGTATTCAGCTGAATTAAGATGCTTGTTTGCCAAACATGTAGTAATAGGTACGTCGCTAGTGGACTAACATTACATTGTGGCTTTGCGACAATTATCTCGCTGTTGAAGTGTCGCAGGTTGCCCAATCGCTAAACAAAGTGACGCTACATTGACTCTCGCTGTTGATGTCTTTTCGATAAAATCGAGAATGATTCCAGTTGAGGGAATAAAATTAATGTTATACTAATGCTGATCACGGGGCGTGACCATTGACGTGTTCTTTCGGCTCTTCAAGGCTTGAGATACCATCTAAATCATCAAACATGGTAAACAATGCATTCTCTGCCATGAAATCGTTCGAGACGAGCACACAGAGATACCAATCGTTCATGACAGAGGTTAGAAGATTACGCGAGGTGGAATCTTTAGGATAGGAGTTTGCCCAATCAGATCCAAGCCGATATGCTTCATCTTTCCACGCCAGGAAAGAAATAGCCTCAACAATGGTGGGTTGAATAATCTCCTTACCGGGGAACACACCCCAAGTGACTGCGTTGGGACCATCGCTTTGAGTGTTGGTCTTGAGGTCACCTCTCCGATTCACAGCATAATAAGTATTCGAAGAATCCTGCTCTAGTCGCTCAATAAAAGCTTGCAAAAGTTTTGGATGAACAAACATCTCCAGATACGCTTTCTGGTACACGTATCCATTAGGGGGTCCCCATCCATAAAGAGCATCAGTGGACTTGGCACCATTCACAGCCGGTTGTGAATTGATTGTTAAGTATCCTTTCCTATTGATGTTTGCCAGATTTGTCTGGATGACTGTAGCTTCGGGAGCTAGAGATGAGTCTGACCAAGGTAGACAAGACACCTCTCCGAGACAGTATTTCGCAAAAAGATCTGCAATATCTTGGACCTTGTTTGGCTCCCCCCATAGTTTTGGAACCTCTTCATGTGGTATCCTCAGCCCAATATTATAGTTCTCGAGCTCACCAAATGCAGGCGAGCGGGAATCACCCCAACGTCCATTGGGAAACTCGTCCCACTCCTTTGTGCGGGCGATGTAAGATTTGTGTCTATTTGCCCAGAAGATTGGACGCACAGACTCGTCTTTTCGATTCAAACCCAAAGAACGCTGCCAAGGCATTTGTCGCTTTTGCACATCCTTGAGAAGCCCCAGGTCCTCAATTATCATGTGAGTTGCTTTCTCAAGATTCATTGTATAGAAATGTAGATGATGTATACCATTATCCAACATTGTCTGACACATTTCTTTTATCAGCTTGGCTCCACGATCTCTTACGGCGGCGTCGTCCGTTTTGACAGGTTCTAGCGCGTCCAAAAAGTGTTGAGGAATGTGTGATCCGCTCCATTTCGCGCGTCTTTTGAATGAATCCCAGCCGCTAATGGGCATAATACCTGGAATAATGGGAATCGTGATACCGGCGACACGACATTGCTGAACCCAAGCAAGAAACATATCTACATCATAAAACATTTGGGTAACAATGAAATTGGCTCCAGCATCAACCTTTTCTTTTAGGTGCAGAAGACTTTGTGACCTATCAGGACATTCGGGATGGCCTTCGCTATAGCCAGCCACACCAATGTCGAAGTAGTCTCCGTATTCTGTCCTGATATACCTGACGAGGTCTGTAGCATAGCTGAAACCGCCCTCTGTTGCTTCCCACTTCTCCTGTTCTCGAGGTGGATCGCCACGCAATGCCAGGATATTCTGGCAGCCAGATTCGTAAGCATCCTTTAGCGCTTCCTTCACTTTTGCGGAAGGCATTCCGGTGCAGATGAGGTGCATACATGTATCGAGCCCAAACATCTCCTGAGCGGTTGTTACCATCTCAGTTGTCAATTCCGCGAGTCGGCCTCCAGCACCCCAAGTGACATCAATAAAAAGGGGTGGACCCCAGCTTGCCATTCTTTCCATACGGTCATACAGATTCTGCATTCCTGTCGATGTTTTTGGCGGGAAGAACTCGTATGACCAAGAAGGTTTGCCTCCATTTCGCTCATTTTCGAGCAATTTCTCACTGACTCGCATACTACCACGGAGACGTTTTCAAACTTCACTCGATACACTCGCTGCGGCTCAAACTCAATGTCCCACGTATGCTGTAATGATGATCACGAAGAAGAGGAAGATGATGATGATGTACGCATCTCGACTACATTTCACGTGGAGGAGCTCATCAATGATCGCCAGATGTGGCTGCTGCTGTGGAACACTGAGTGTCTTCTTGCATGGATGTACATTGCCCACTTGTCTGTGAGAATACTTCATCTCGAGCGCTAGCGAAGCAGTCTGCTGGCTGGAATGCGCTCGCTCATGCAGCGTGGCAACTCTATTGTTTTGTAGCTGGCTGGCAATATCTCCTCGGCAGCGAAAATTTGAAAGTGTTCCATTTTGATCAGGAAGCATGGACAATGGCAAGTTTACAAATGACATTGCGAGCGCCTTGAATCAACTCGATGAAGAATTGGCAGAGGGAGATATCACGACCAAGGGCTATCTCAAACGTCGTACTCAGTTGTTGTCCGCCACAGGATTGTCTACTTACCTCGACTATAATGGTCACGGAAATGCATCCGAAGGTTCGTCAGGCCCAGAGGTTCGTTCTACGGAGCAGGAATTTTGCGGTCTAGAGAGCAGTTCAAGAAGAAGTTTTGAACATCGGCCCTCCCGCCTTAGTTCAGACACATCATTCATATCTGACGAACAACCAGAATCTGTGGAGGAGGATAATTCACATGGACAATTTCCACCAGCCGATCTCAATCATGGCGACTACATTCATTTTCTTGAGACCCCCGCGGCATATGATCATCACGAACAAGTACAAACTATAAGCCAGCCTCAAGTGCCAGCTGTGCGGCGTAAATCAGTGGACCTTACGTCGTCAAGGTCTCCTGCTACGAGACGTCTGCAAAGCAGTGAACGTACAATGCCTTATGGCAGTGCGCGTGACACTGCCTTAATACCCGAAGCAGGGTCACTGTATAAAGACTACGACGTGCAACGATCATCGATTCACACTACCGGCCTCTCGACAGAAGTTTTAAATCAGGTTGTTTCTGCCAGTGAACAACTTCATCCTCTAGAGCCCCGAGGTTTGCCGTTTGCCATTTGCGATCCACGTATGTTTCACGTTCCACTGTACTGCACTGGCTAATTACCTAGTCAATTCTACCATCGGGATGTCCAAGTTTGATAACATCGCTGCCGTTCTACGTCATCGGGGCCGGTCAAATCCGAAGAAGGCCGCTTTCATGGTGCTGGACGTCAAAGGAAAAGAGGTAGCGACAATTACTTGGGACAAATTGGCTTCTCGTGCAGAAAAAGTCGCACAAGTAATTCGCGATAAATCGGGCTTATACCGAGGTGATCGTGTTGCCCTTGTGTACCGAGATTGCGAAGTCATCGATTTTGCCATAGCACTGCTTGGCTGTTTTATTGCTGGTGTCGTGGCTGTGCCCATCAATAAACAAGAAGACTTCCTTGAGCTGACCTCGATATTGACCGCAACCCAAGCTCATCTGGCACTCACAACCGATATCAACCTGAAGGCCTTTCATCGTGAACTTTCTTTACAGAAGCTCGCATGGCCTCGAGGGGTCGAATGGTGGAAGACTAATGAGTTCGGAAGTTATCATCCGAGGAAGAAGGACGAGGCCCCGGCTCTACAAGCACCAGACCTCGCTTATATCGAATACTCACGATCCCCCACTGGCGAGCTTCGAGGTGTGGTGATCTCTCATCGAACCATCATGTACCAGATGGCGTGTCTTAGTGCAGTCATATCAACAGCTCCAGAAGATGACGATGATGTGCTTGATTCTCATCGGTCCAATCCTGGCAAGCCGTCTCGAGCTCGTTCGCATGGCGAAATTCTGGTTACCTATCTTGACCCAAGACAGGCAATAGGTATGATAATGGGGGTCTTGCTGTCTGTATATCATGGCAACACTACTGTGTGGTGCTCGACACAGGCAGTAAATGTGCCAGGGCTTTTTGCGCACATCGTAACACGGTACAAAGCCACTCTTTTGTTGGCCGACTATCCTGGTCTCAAGACCGTAGCATATAATTATCAGAACGACCCGATGTCAACTCGAGGCAAGAAGCATAGTATCGATTTTTCCAGTGTCAAACTGTGTCTCGTCGACTGTCTTACAATAGATACAGAATTTCACGAAATTCTGGCAGACCGATGGCTGCGACCATTGGGCAACACCCGAGCTCGACAAGTGCTTGTGCCAATGCTGTGCTTACCAGAACACGGAGGAATGGTAATATCTATGAAAGACTGGTTAGCTGGTCAGGAGAGAATAAGCTCTTTAGGTGTCCAACTTGAAGACGAATCAGAGGACCTCTTGGAAATCCTGGTCGATAAAGAAGCACTGAAGTCAAATACTGTCGTTGTCGTAGCCACTGGAGCAGACGTCGCCCGTCGTGCGGGCGACCCGTCGACTGTGCGAGTTGGTTCATTCTGGTATCCAATTGCTGACGCGACACTTGTGATTGTCGATCCTGAAACATCTATTATGACTACCACGTCCACCATTGGCGAAATCTGGATCGACAGTCCAAGTATGAGTGCTTGTTACTGGTTGTTACCACGTCATACAGATTCAATTTTTCATGCGCGACCACATACGCTAGACCCCACCAATGGCGGACATCAAGCCCACGAACAAGAATTTCTAAGGACTGGTCTCTTGGGATTCATCGTTCACGGTCGAGTTTTCGTTCTTGGTCTGTATGAAGATCGTTTGCGACAAAAAGTCGAATGGGTTGAAGATCAACAAGACTTTGTAGAATACCGGTACCACTACGTCACACATCTTGTAAACACCATCACTCACCAATTTCCCAAACTTTTTGATGGCTCGGCATTCGATGTTTACATTAATAAAGAACATCTTCCTGTGGTCCTACTAGAATCTTCAGCAGCTATTACAACTCCCTTAACACCATCCGGGCCAGCGAGAATTTTGGACAACGAGCTCTTAGAATCCTTGGCCGATAAAGTGATTGAAGCACTGCTAGAACAACACCAAGTCAGAGTCTATTGTGTGCTCATTTGTGCGCCGAACACTCTACCACGGGTATCGAGAAATGGACGTAAAGAAATCGGCAACATGCTATGTCGCAAAGAATTCGAAAGAGGCAATTTACCAACTGTCCTCATAAAATTCGCCGTTGATAGGGCAGTCTTGAATGTTCCTATTGGCGAAGATCCAGTCTCAGGTATCTGGTCAAAATCTGCTTCACTTTATCGGGATCGAGTACTGCAAATGGAAGACCACCAAATAAGTGGACTCGATCAACGATCTGCAGTGCTTGACGATCGTACCTCGACGAATCTTTCAGAGTTTCGTAGCATTGTGGAAGTTTTCCAGTGGCGCTCAGGCAGACAATCAGAAGAACTTGCTTTGTGCACAATCGACTCTCGTGGCAAGGAAGGGAAAAGTCTGACATGGAAGAAGCTAGATACCAAAGTCGCCGCTGTCGCAGCATATTTACGCGGCAAGCTTCGATTGCGATCTGGACAAGCTGTAATACTTATGTATACACATTCGGAGGATTTCTTTTTCGCTGTGCACGCTTGTTTGTGCCTCGGAGTCACTGCCTTGCCCATGCCCCCGTTAGATCCTTCCAGACTATCAGAAGACGTTCCGGCATTACTCAGTGTCGTTCTGGATTACGGTGTCAAGCACATACTAACGAACAATGATACATATAGTGCATTCTCAACTAAATCGATAAGCCAGCACTTGAAGCAGTCCTCTACGGCTTCCAAGATTTCCCTACCAGAAATTTACAATACCACAAAGCCACCAAAACAAAGCAAGGGATGTCGTGAATTGGGTTTCGTCCTTGAGCACAATTGGCTTACACCGGGATATCCTGCTTTGGTTTGGACTTATTGGTCGCCAGATCAACGTCGTACAGCTGTGAGCTTGGACCACGCAGGCATTTTAGGATGTTGTAAAACTCTGAAGGAAACCTGTCAGATGCCATCCTCTAGACCGGTACTAGGTTGTGTTAGAAGCACATCTGGACTAGGGTTCATACAGAGTTGTCTTGTCGGAGCTTTCATTGGTTGTACCACTTTCTATTTGTCACCGATCGATTTTGCCAACAACCCTATCCTCCTTCTACAGGTACTATCGAGATACAAAATAAAAGACTGCTATGCTACGCCACAGACGTTGGATCATCTCATAGTAGCAGTGCAGAACAAATCAGTCAGCCTTCATGAACTGAAAAACCTGATGTTATCCTTTGATACAAGAGCGGGTATCGAGTATTATTCTAAAATTCGTGGTTCTCTTGGTCCGCTGGGCCTCGACGCTAGTGCTATCAATTCCATGTATGGGAATGTGATCAATCCAATCACTGCCACAAGGTCTTACATGTGTACTGAACCGATTGAGCTCTTCCTAGACTCGCGAGCTTTACGGGAAGGCTATGTTCAGTTGACCAATCCTTCAGAAGATCCCTTTGGCCTCGTTGTTCAAGACTCCGGAATGGTACCAATCTCTACCAGGATCGCTATTGTCAATCCTGAGACCTGCCGCTTGTCACACGCTGGGGAATTTGGTGAGATCTGGATAGCTTCTGATGCGAATGTGACCGAATATTACAGGTCAAAGGATGCTTTTGATGCTGCACGTTTCCACGGGATTATAGCAGATATTGAGGACGACACTGTGTATGTCAGATCAGGAGATCTAGGTTTTCTATACACCGTATCTCGACCTATTGGCAGTCAGGGCACCATGGAGATGCAAACACTTTTTGTGCTGGGCGGTATCGGAGAAACGTTTGAGGTGCACGGATTACATCACTTCCCACATGACGTTGAAGCAACCGTCGAAAAATGTCATAGAGTAATCAGCCGCGGAGGTTGCGCTGTTTTCCAAGCTGGAGACCTCGTTGTACTACTAGTTGAGGTTCTGAGAACGACTCATCTCTCCTCTATTGTGCCTGTCATTGTGAATGCAGTATTGGACGAACACCAATTTGTTGTTGATAAAGTCGCGTTCTGTGCACGAGGAGACTTTCCGAGATCACGGCTACGGGAGAAGCAACGGGGAAAAATATTGGCTTCTTGGATCACTCGAAAATTGAAGACTTGTATCATATTTGACATTCGAGGATCTGGATTTGTACCAGCAGAGATGGATAATGCAGGAAAACCCCTGCTTTCGGTACCGGAAACAATAATGGAAGGGAATTCAATAGGGGGCTATGCGCTGTAATATATGTTTGTGGTCTGGAAAGAACGTTATCTTTTGTAAATTCACACAATCGTTGGACACACTTCGCGCGAAACGAGGCTGTAATTGTTTGGAGGTCAGGAAATTTCGCTTTCCAAAACCAGCTCTCTAATATGTCAATAGAACGAAGATCCCCACCAGATTATACAGACATGATATAACGGTCAATTGTAGTTCCGACTTAATTTAAAATTAACTGTGAAGTGGGTACGGACATGTAGAATAATGGACCCCCGGCATTGTACATATTTACATTTTCAATTACTTGTAGCTCAACCGCGCGTCAAGTTGACTATGAGTTGAAACAATCTATAGGTGTAACGGAGACGTCAGCCCTTCTCTACCACATCATTCAAGAAGTGTAATGTCACATTGATTGTTCTTGGTGTCTCACAATCGTGCTTTGAAATGACGACCAGACTGACCAGCGAAAACTCCAAGTTCACCAGAAGTCTCATTCAAAAGATGTCTTTTGTGGTATTCCGTTGTGAACATTCCTGTCGGATCCACGTTTGCGCGCACCTTGAGCCAATCGGGCAATTTAGGGTATCTATCAAGCAGATCCGTCTTTGACATGGTGTGCTGTTTAGCCCAGTGAGGACGACCGCCAAGCGACTTCATAAGATACTCATATGCCTGGAAATATCTTCGATATGGGACGGCCTGATAGAATGGTTTATACATTATGATCCCGATATAGCAGACCTGTCCGCCCCAAGCAGTACTTAGCCAAGCATCGTCATCATCAGAGGCAGCAACACGTAATTCTATCGGGGCATGTACGTAAACGCCTTTTGAACTATACGGAATGCCGGCTTCTTCTTCTCTCCCAGACAACCACAACTGCAAACGCCTGCAGGCTTCCACACCACAGTCTAGTGGAATTGCCCATTCGTTGACATATTGGCTGAACAAACAATTCATGTTGAGTGAAACAAAAGACTTCTCAACGGACTCTTCCAGAAGGCCTTCATCGGTGCCGTATTGATTGCGGAAGATTGTTCGTTCGATTGCAGGGCCGATGGAGGGCACTAAACGCCCAATCGCCAGCATAGCCTGTTGTACATGGTAAGCCCATAACATGCCTCGGTACCACGAAGAGCTGGAAACTCGAGCGGCGGGATCGGCAGGACGCCTATCGCCTTGCCATAGCACTGTTTTATTGCTATATGGGAACCACCACACGCGCACAAACTCTGCTGACTGCCAAAGCTTATTGTGAGTCCAAAGATTGATCATGTTGTCGAAAGTGAGAAGGCTTTTACGAGATTTGATATCAAATGCTTCGCTGACACTGAAAGTGACATCTACAATGACTCCGAGAGCACCTAAGCTAACCAAAGCAGCTTTGAAGAGATCGTGATTTGATGTCCTTGAACACGTTTTGATAGAGCCATTGGCCAAAACAATTGTCAACTCTATCACCAATTGTGAGAGTATTGAATAGTTCAACGATGAGCCGTGTGTTGCCGTCGCAAGGAATCCCCCAATCGATTGCTCCGATATGGATCCAAGGTTGGACATGCCTAGGCCATGCAGATCTAGGTGATGATGCAATTGATATAAGCGCATGCCGGCCTCAACTTTGACCCGCTTTGACGGAACATCAACCTCAAGAAGATTGCACAGCTGATCTAAAGACACCATATAGGCTTCGGTACAGGCGATATCTCCTGGAGAGTGACCGGCTCCCACGACAGTGACATGTCTATCTTCTTGCGAAGCTAATTCTATGATTTGCTGTACCTGAGCGATGTTTCTGGGGACAAAAAAGTATTCCGGAGAGCAAGTAAATGTCTGAGCCCAGTTCTCAAATCTCACATCCTTTTTGTAAGCGACATTGATGCCCTTGTGATACAGAAGCTTGTTTGTAGTATTCGACAAGCGTGGCAAGCTGGAGTCAATTGGCGGACCATTGATGGACATTTTGCCATGCATTCACCTGCTAGAGTAGACTGCTGGCTGTGGTACTGATCTACTTTTGTGCAATTGAATCGCAGAGTGGCGACAGAGTGCCGTCGTTTAGCTCGTTTTGAGTCCATCAAGAAGTAAGAGTACACATCGACTGGCTTAGGCTACAGCCAACCTCTCTCTCTCTCTCTTTGTATCGTGAGTCTATGGTTCGACAAGAGAAGCACTGCTTCTAGCACAATTCTTTACATATTTCAAGTATTCTGCTTTTACAACATGGAACCTAGCAGAGACTCCTTCATTGTTCGCGACGAGCGGCTGCATTCGCTGGCTTCGCATTCTAAAAGTGATGTCTCAGACAGCAAAAAGCCAGTGTCTTCTTCTGTCGAACCAGGACAAGTAGATGATTGGATAAAGAGCGTTCGGGCTTTGAAGGAGAGAAGGCAGGCAGAGGACGAAGCAAGGAATCGGCGACTTGAAGAAGATATCATGCGAGAGAGGAAAGCTCGCCAGGCACGTCGCGAAAATCGCAGCCGCTCCGCCTCTCCTACAAAGAATTCTGCTAGTCTCGTACAAGAGAACGGCGAGCAATCTAAACAAATTCGCCTTACTATTGGGACGTTAGAGGACCCGGCAGATGAGAAAGCTTCGATCGCGAGCACATTACGGCCAGATACTCTGGTCACGACGAAGAGAATGGTGACCAATACAGCTCTGCCGCCGGCTAACTTAGAGGATGGTAAAGCCGCTCGCTATATCCCGACTCCTCTAGGTGATATGGTACAGCAACGTGCGCAGTCCTCTCAAGTGGAGCAGACTGCCAAGACCAACGCAAAAGATGAGTCGACAGCGAGGGTCACACTTGCAAAAGACAGCAAGTCACTTCAAGGTAGACTAGAGACAAGTCCAAATGTCAAAGATTCACCATCGCTTTCGTGTTCAATGATTTCACTGTCGGCCAGCCCAAAAGTGCTCAAATCATCGCGCACTTTCCCAATCGCGCACGAGACACAATCTCAGGTATCTAGCCGAATGCATCCAAGTCTTGCTGCACTATTACAACGAAAAGTGCCGCCGTCGTTCCCTTCGTCCTCTGTTTTCGAGAATAAGGGTGCAATAGACTGCAAACCAACCGATCAAGCAACCGATTCTACAGCTAGCTTAACGGTCCAAGCACCAAAACTGAGCCACATGACGCGAGATCGAGCTAGAAGGAAGAAAGTATCATCTACGAGCCAGTTCTCGATGGCAAAAGACCCTATACTATCCGAGAGTAACAGCGTCGTGCACGAGAATGATATACCACTCGAAGATAACCTTCCATCCCGTCGCGTCCCTTTCGTAGCAACCAAAGATATGGTGAAATCTGAAATAAGAAGTGCTCGACTTCGCCCTACTGTTACACCAGTGGCACCGTCTGCCGCGTCACTGAAAGAGAAGAAGACTCCTTTCATCCTGTCAGAGACACCGATAATCCCCCACTTGAAAGAGAAGCAGGAGGTCAAAATGCAGGAGAATCAGATCACTTCCTCCACCTCCGCGCTTCTCCCAGAAAACCTCACTTCAAAACCTGCTGTAACATACAATGATCCCGTCACAGCAAAAAACGTGTCTGGCACAACGAAGGAATCTGCAACACGAGCTCCCAGCTTATTTAATAAATCGACTAAATCTCATAGTCCTACAAAGTCTGTGGCGAGTCTGACCGGCGTTGCAGATCTCATAAGAAGCCGTGCTGACAGTCTGGATCTGAGTCCTAAGCCGGCCGCCGCCGCTACAGAAAAGACGACGAGCATCATCACACATGTCTGGGCCATATGTGCTTCGTCGCCACGATTTCAGCCTGTGGTAGGACTGCCTAACATTCTAAGAGACGACGAAGTACGATTGCTGAAAGTGGCTAACTCCAATCTTTGTTATGCGTGGATCGGCGAGAAATCGGCAATCGCATATCGAGAGTTTCTGAACGACGTTGTACCCAATCACGAGGTTCTTGAATCTTTCGCAGGTGAAGAATCTACGAGTCTAGTAAACCTGTTTCCTTATAAGATGGTCATTCTGAAAAGTGCCGCTACTGCTGACGAACCACAGTTGTTCTCCGTCAGATCTTATGAAGGGGGATTCGCTGTTGACGAGGTGCCATGCTCCGCTTCCTCCTTATGCTCTGGATTTGCTTTCGTTCTCATAAGTTCCACGAATTACGTTTGGCTTGGCAAAGGATCGTCCCCGATGGAAAGCAGTGCTGCGTCGTATTTCTTATCTGTATACCGCCCGGGCACCAAGTTTGCAACATTGCTTGAAGGTGGCGAGAATGAGATATATTGGAAGATTCTAGGAGGACGGGCGAAATATGGTAAGTGTGCATATCTTCCTAAAAGACAGTCTTAACATTTTAGCTTCAAGTGCTTACTGGCCTTTGAAAAGGGATGTGCCATGTTATGTCAACGACGTCTACACTGTCGAAGGACGGAAAGTAATAAAAAGGAAGGCATTTTCCCAGCGCTTACTAGCACCAAGTAGTGTTCAAATTCTCGATACGTTCTTCGAAATATATATCTTGTTGAACAGTGGCAATAGGAAAGAGGACATCGTCCTAGCTAGCAGTTGGACACGCAATTTCTGCCGGACTCTTGGCACATCTCGACCATTCATGCCCATGACGTTAGTACTTTGTCCTGGTTCCAGATTACCGCGAGATTTGCGCGCAGTCTTCCGCAGCCAGTCCAGTCAGGAGTCTGGTACCCTGCGAGTACTGGAACTTTCCACAGCTGACACTATATTGCGACGGTCGCATTTTACTTACGACGAATTTGCAAGTAGCATGGTCATTGGGGTGGATTGGCATAATCTTGATCGTCACATTGATCCAAAAGATTTCTCACAGTTGCTAGGATACGATCGACAACGTTTTGACAGACTCAGTGCTCGAGAGCAGGACGAGGCACGAATCAAGGCGCACGATCAACTTCTAACCTTGACTAATTCGAGCAATATCACTAATTAGTATTTCTGCCGGGCATTTAACACTACCCCTTGCTCAAGAAATCTTCTATAATCTTCCTTAAGTTGCGGTGCTTTAGGCATGTAGCCAAGCTAGCAGAGTTGTGCTAGGTCCGTGCTGCATCAGTCTTGCACTTTCCTAAAAATCAAACATCTGGAAGAACAAGCATCTCCGCACTTGTGGCACAGAAAGAGCTGTCACGGAGTTCGCGAAGTAAGAACTACTAGCCGGGCTGTACTTGTATATGCATCTTTTATAGTACATCATTGCTAGCGCGTCTTGCACTCTTACACATCTCCAGCACAAAATTGTCACTCAGACTCGAGACACTGCTGTCAGCTGTGAGAGCTATTGTACTTTTGATAGCTGTGAGAGTAATAGCCACTTTGGAATACTACTTTGGTCACAAATTAGATCTTCGAAGGCCCACGAGCTGATCCACTGAGCATAAAATACAGTTTCGTCAACGAACCCGAGACGGGATAGAGGCCAAGAAAACGATCATCTTGCAACGAAACACGGAAGGCTGAAGGTCAAAGTGCAGTGAGAGATTGAATTATGGCAACAGTAGATGACTCCATTATGCAAGCTTGCTTTTACATGACCATTCATCATAGAGAGTCTCTGACCACTTTCATCGTGTGATGTAGAGACGGAACAGGTTTGATGCGACAGCACTCTGAGGAACAACTTTGATTGTCGAGTTCTGACAGATGCATGCCCCAACAGGCCCTACTCCTCAGCCAGCTTGTCCGCACCAATGATGTGGCAGTCTAAAACTCTGGAGGCGTGAAGTTTGAGACGGCCAGGCTACGATTCATTGAGTATGACCCACTGAAGGCCAAGATCATCAGAGAAAACGAGGAAAAGAACTTTCCGGTCAATTAGGAGGGGTACACACAGGAAGAGAGACTTTTCTCAATCGGTTGCTATTTCCAAACAATCCAAGCTGAGAAGTATCGACGAGGCATGGACTAAGCCGAGGTCATTAAAGAAAGAAAATGGCATAATCGTGTCAGAATGTAATAGCGCGCTAATGAGCTTCTATTGTACGATCTTCCATGTATGCATATCTCTCGAGCAAGACTTTGAGCTTTCATATCATATATGCGGATTCTGTATAGCAATCAAGTTATCGAGTACGTGAGCTCGGTGGTCCATTCATATGGGCATCAAGGTCGAGTGAGATGTGTAGAATTGCCGGAGTGAGTCGACTTGCGTTGAGTCACACTTTTCGTATTCGTATACGAGCATTCTACCTCCTCCACTTGATTATAAGATGCTTCAGCAACTATATCGTCGTTCCGTGTGTGTTCCTTTGTGCATTCCACCTCCCAGAACCGTGTACAAGCTATACACGCGGGATGACTACTCAGCGAAAACTGCGGCGCGGTGCGGTCAGTAGATTCGTATCGTCCTCGAATTTTTACTCACAAAGTCAGGCGTTTGAATCTGAACAGGATGCAGCGCAGCTGAGTCTAGGAGATGACTTCTCTGATGCGCAATCTCTGACCATGGCGGAAGCTAGGTTGGTGGTGGAGGCTGTCAGAGAGACACGTCAAAGACACGGACAAGCAGATAATGTACCGACTACGGAGTAAGACATCTGAGACACCGCGCAAGTTGACCTAACCAGGTAGTGTCATGAGAAAAGCCATGGACTATATGGAAAATTTTAATCGATTCCCCACGGAAGACTCGACCCAAGCTGTGGAGAGGTAGGAGTCTCCCCACACCTTCTATAAAATATATTCACCATAGCAGACTGCTCGCCACTTTCCCTTTGCACAAGTTTGAACGTGCTCAGCTGGGCACACTTTGCCCTGAAGACACGGAAGAAGCTCGGACGCTTATACCCTCGTTAGGCAACAAAATTGCTGAGGATGACTTGCAAGAATTGTTGGACGAGCTGTCGAGTTTGAGAACGAGAAGAGCATAGATGGCATAGTTTCTTTGCCATGATGATCTTGCCTATGGCTTCAGGGCCATCTTCATCTGCTTTGTGCAGCCAAGGGCGAACGGTCTACAGAAGTGCGCAATGTGCCATGTCTCGACTCTGTGCGCTATCGTGACATGACCCCCATCGACTAGACAATACCTCGTGGATCTGCGGGTCAATCACAGCAACTTGAAGCCCCATCCATGAGTTTAGCACACGTATACCCTAGCGCATAGCAACCTGAACAAGTGGCAGAAACGTTGGCGGCTGCGGCTGCAAATCCCCAATTTGTCTACTGCAGAGCTACTCCACTCCATGCAATTCCGCTCCACGACACAAAAGTTGTCCGTGGGCTCAGCACATATCGTTTCCCAAGGGAGCGAGCCTCAAGCAGGCACAAGGACTTGTGGATTTGACTGCTTTCGCATGCTTCTGAGTCGAATGAGGTTGCCTGACGAGTATTTCTTTGGCAAGTGAAAGTCATGCTAGTCTTCTCACAATAAGCGTTGGCCTAGTTACTTCATTCTACTTACGGCTTGCAAGTGGAATGCACTCCTCAACGGGAAGTGAAGACGAGAACGAGCGTTTAACAGGGGAACGTGAAAATCAAGATCTTGCCAATGCTACCAATGAAACATCCTCAATCATAGTTGAACTATCGCTTGACCGACCCATTCAAGTTCGCTGGGTCTCCCAATCATGGCAGGACATAGCTGGGTGAGTTCCTCCATGGCAAACGCGAGATACCTCGGACTGATCTTGACGTAGAACAGACCCACAATCACTCATCGGCACGCACATGAAGGAACTCGTCGCAGATGACGATAAGACACTCTTCAGTACTTTTACAGATCAAATTCTTCAAGATGATTCAAAGTCGGTCCGAGCACGATTCTGGCTGGCGCTTCCTTCCACTCCATTAAATGAGCTTTCAGGAGATGCGCTAGGCCGGATGAATGATGACATGATTGAGCATTCAAGAGCACGCGAAGCAGTTGAGGTTGATGCTAACGGCATTCTTATTCATGACCGCATAACGGGCGTTGCAACACATGTAAGACAAGTTTAGTACTGTGATGCTCATTGACATAAATAGACCATGTGGGTATTCACGATTGTGCAGGAGTTCAAAAGTTGGTCGGACGGCGATCTCGACCCCATGCTAGCGGAATTGTTGCTAGGTGGAGCAGAATTCCTCTCGACATATCTGCAAAAGCTTGCTTGTGACCCCAGTCTGTCTGCACCTCAACCACTTACATGTAATATTTGCGATCGGCAGATTCAGCCATGGTTCTTTGAAAAGCACACAGCTCTCTGCATCGTTTCACACAAAGCAGAATCCGAAGTGCAAGACTGTCACGATCACCTGCGAGACCACCGCTCAATCATCGCAGATGTTCTTGACCAGGCTCAGAGAGTTCAGTCACCAATCATCTATGATGGTCTTGTCATTCAACCTTCTGGCCCCACGAATATGTATCGCCCCGGTACATCACCTCAATCGAATGACCTCAAGACACAACTTTCCAAGGGGCGGAAAGCTTTGATAAGACTTCTCGAATTAATTCTGGATTATTGTGACTTGGCAATCGACATTTCAACTCCAGCTATTCCAGAAGAAGACGGTAGCAATATCTTTGTTCGTATACAGTCTCCAGACTCAAGAAACAGAATTAGTCAACTTACTCAGTGGAGACGTCCATCTATAGAAGACCCATCATTAGTGCGCTTGGAGGAAAGAACTTTTACTCTAGTCACCGCAAAGTTAAATGCAGTAACACGTTTGCACAATACGATACACTATTCGGAAAAAATAAGGCAAGAAACCGATCTCCGGGTACAAGATCTCATTGACGCAACAGCGGAACACGCATGCGAGCCAAGCGAGGCCGAGCTCGGTAGTGACCAACATGTTTCGGAAGAAAGTGAGGTTCAAGATGGATCTCCTCTACTGACAGCGTTTCAAGATGAATCGCTTGACTTGCGCGACGGCCAAGCTCATCCTCAAAGTTTTCGAGAACTCTTTATGCGTGAGAGAACGAGTATTGCTCACTTGCACGAAGAAGAAGAAGGCGCTACCTCACCATCCACGATGGTCGACGACAATCATGAACTTGCTGCGAGACGTAGTTCGTCGTCACCGGTGACTGTAGTTGTGGAATCTCCTACTACGAATGAGTCCGCCCTTGGGGACAAATCCTGCTCGTTACTCCCACAGGTTCACAGACCGTTTTCATCCACATCTACCACCGATCAGGAGATTCAACAAGCTTCTTATTCTCGACGTAATAGTCCGCAGGACCTCGAAGGTCAAATACGTGAGATTCGTATAAGTCGTGGTATATATGACTCTCCTAGGAGACCTAGTGGTGGCTCAAAACCACCCAATGGATTTTCCCCATCCCGTAGAGCCTCGAGGGCTGTCAGTAGGACTCGTGCATCTAGCCTTGCCCGGGAACGAACAGTATCACCTGGTCGAAAAGCATTGAACGCTCGATTGAATCTTCTCGACCGGGATCGATTGAGTCCTGCTGCTTCCCCGACTCTTTCAGCCACGGATTCTGCTTCAACTGAGACAAGCTATAGAGAACGACGAGCTAGTCTTGCACCCCCTCTGTCACCTCGTTTACCAAGCATAGCACCGGCAGCTCGACCTGCGCCGCCGTCCATCAAAGATTTCGACATCATCAAACCAATTTCGAAAGGAGCTTTCGGTAGTGTCTATTTGAGCAAAAAGAGGACGACGGGAGATTACTACGCAATCAAAGTCCTCAAAAAAGCAGATATGATTGCCAAGAATCAGGTTACGAATATCAAAGCAGAACGGGCGATTATGATGGCTCAGACTGAAAGTCCCTTCATCGCAAAGCTATTCTTTACATTCCAGAGCAAAGAATACCTGTATCTTGTGATGGAGTATCTGAATGGTGGTGATTGTGCAGCGTTGCTCAAGCAACTCGGAGGACTGCCAGAGGACTGGACCCGTCGCTACATGGCAGAGGTCGTATTAGGACTTGAATACTTGCATAGCAGGGGCATTATTCATCGCGACCTCAAACCCGATAATTTGCTGATCAGCCATAACGGACATCTGAAACTGACTGACTTTGGTTTGTCTCGAGTAGGCTTAGTCGGTCGCCAGAATCGTGCGAGAACCTCTTCAGTGCCCGAAGTTCCAGACTTGCTACGTGGCAATCGAGCGACATCTCCTCTTTCTTCAAGATCAGCGTCGTTCGACTTACAATCCGGCATGTCGACACCCGCCATTGCGTCGATGTCTCTCACTGAGACCCGAACAGGCTATTTCAACCTCAGAGATCACAAAGCGTGGAGTCCCAGCGAAATAGGAGATCCCGTGCACAAGGAGCCAGACTCATTTGCGTTAGCGATGCGAGCTTTGACCCTCGACGACGGCCGGACTGACGGCGAAGAAACAGACAGCACAGCTGATTGCCGAGGTTCAACTCAACTGGGACGGAAAGCGTCTGACACGTCATCGAGTCCTACAACAAATTCAAGCATAACGCAAATGCCACCACCAGCCATGAAATTGTTTGATCCAGAAGACGGACACAGGAAGTTTGTAGGTACTCCCGATTACCTGGCACCCGAAACTATAGATGGCAGCGGTCAAGACGATATGGTAGATTGGTGGTCGCTTGGGGTCATTATGTTTGAATTTCTCTACGGCTATCCGCCTTTCCATGCGTCATCGCCTGATGTCGTATTCCAGAATATTCTCAATAGAAAGATTGATTGGCCATCGGTCTCGGAAGAGGAAGGACTCAATATATCCGTGGCCGCAAAGGATCTTATGAATAGTCTGATGGTATCAAAACCAGAAGACCGGCTCGGCTCGCATGACGGAGCATCTGATGTCAAACATCATTCCTTTTTTGAGAATGTGGTGTGGGATAAAATCTCCGAAGAGGAAGCTCTTTTTGTACCAACACCTGATAATCCTGAGGACACTGACTATTTTGACTCGCGTGGAGCCTCTAACCACGTTTTTGAGGACGATTCGGATCAGCATCATTCTGGTGATGCGTCTCCGGCTTCGAGAGAGCGTGAGCTTGTCAAAGTTTCAAATGATGCCAGATTTACACAGAAAATGAATACACAAAGTCGACAGATAACAAAACGGTCTATGATGCCACTGTCTATACCGCCACATGTGCGCGAGCGCCAGCATCGAACTCGTCGACTCAGCGAGTCTGGCAAGGACGACTTTGGATCTTTCACATTCAAGAATCTCACTGTTCTTGAAAAACAGAATCTTGAGGCACTCCGGCGGTTGAAATCCGAACACAGCATTACAAGTCCTATATCAATACCGCGAGAGCAGATCAATACAGTTCACCAGAGATCGGCATCTACCAGCAGCACGTTTCATGTTCGTCGAACGCCATCTTTAACGTCCACCTTGCAGTCCATGACGACGACATCTCCACCCTCGAGTCATGCACCACATTCATCGCGATCTGTTATGCCCAGCTCACCACTGATCTCCTCTCAGTCTAGCAGTACTATCGCTTCTAAATCAAAAAGCGGAGGTTCGATCTCGACCACTGCTCAGAAACAATTTCCAGTTTACGATCCTGGGCACGGAGTGTCATCAATCAAGCCCGATTTACACTCTAAATCACTCCCAACACAACAGAAAAGCAATGTCAATTCTCGAAACAGATCGCATACCGTCGGGTCTGAATCGAGACCAGAGGTGCCGTTCAATTGGAGCTCTGTCAAACGTATTTCCAAAGTCTTCGAGCCGGAAACTCCTAGTTCTTCGTCTGATACAGAAGGATCTTCAGGTATAAAAGCTTTACAGAGGGTTCAGAGACGAAGACAGCGTTCGAAACGTTTGAGCTCAATATCCCTCGCGAGGTCAACAACAGTACACAGAACTCATCGCTCCCTGGATATTTTGATATGCGAGGACAATCCTGTGTCGCGAAGAGTACTGGAGGCGATGTTGGCTAAGCTTAAATGCCGCGTTGTAAGTGTGGTTGACGGGGCACAAGCTGTAGCTGCAGGCACGGGTGATGTTGTTTTCGACGTCATTTTTACTGATATCAAAGTCCCACGCTTGTCGGGGGTGGAAGTTGCGAGACTAATCAGATCGAGTTCCGGCAGCAATGCTGAAACGCCCATCATTGCGATGTCTTCTTATTCAGCTGAAGAGTACGATGAGACAGCACAATATTTTCAACGGCGCTTGGAAAAGCCGTTGACGATTGCATCAATATCGAAAACTCTTCAGGACGTCTTAGTGGACTGGTGTGAGCCACAAACAGCAAGCAAAATTACTCAAGCTCATAACAAGGGTGTGAAATTGCCCACTAAAAATCCATTATGAAGTCTGTATAAATATAGGAATTTTTCATTGTCGCATCAGTAGCTGTTGTCACTTGTACGCGTAGATCTCGTAATCAGAGTTTCATAGCTAGCCAATGTTGGACAGGTACAGGAGTCTTTCAAAATTCTGCATGATTTCAGTAACTACTCATGCGCTGGAGTCATTGATGTGAAGCTCAGCGACCACACAAGGATTCCATGCAAAGATACCAGGAGTGACAACCGCAGCCACTAATAGGGCAACGGGATGTGCGCACCTTTATTGGCATAAGATAAAAGACGGTCTAGTTTACATGAACATTTTCATCAGCTTGAGAATCGCTTAAGTTTCCATGTTCCTTTGCTTGCGCAGGCTTCGCGAGATTGTTAGGCGTGGGTTCTATGAGGAAACCGCGCCTTTCGGAACCTTGGAAGCAATCTGAAGCTGATTTCTATGGAAACGAACGTTGTGCACAACCTCCTCCATGGTACCAGTCACATAGTACCAAAACCTTGCGACAATGAATCTTGCATGATTCGGCATTGACGTATAGACGGCGAAAGAAAGTAGCGTTGCCATGCTCAAGACAGTGATGTTGACAACGATTTTTTCGGCTGGTGTTAACATCTACAATCCACTGTAAGCTTTCCTGCAAAAGGTGTGTGTTCTTTCATGCTTGGAAACATACGTAAAGACCAAAAGTGACCTCATACTGGTACCACCACAGAGCTAGCAAACTCTTTTTAGGAGTCGGCGCATAGTGACTTGTCATTCGTGGACTGCTGTCTACAGCGACTGGCTTTCGTAGTTGCGTCGTCCTTCTTTTGCTCCTTGGTCAATGTTGTGGATAGGATGAAACACGTCGTACTGCTCGTTCATGACCGGTTGAGTGACTTTTGCACAAATTTGCACGGTTTAAAGTTTTTGATGCTGCGAAGGACGCTGCGTGTTTACTGATACACAATGTCTTTCACCTTGCCAAAGCTGCCTCCAGTGGATCAGTGGGGTCCAGAAACTAATGAGTCGTCGAATGACTTGTTTTATGCACCTTTTTCAAAGTCTGAAAGACTCGGGAAAATAGCTGACTGGTCAGCTGATCCAATGACTGCACAGCGCAATGACAACAGACAGTCGAGAGGCACTTTCGGTCGTCGGGATCAGGCTGCTTTCGGTGCAGGCCAAAATTCGTTGTTTGCTTACGCACATGCTGAAGATGAGGCTAGTTTCAGCTTAGTAGACAATCGACCAATGAAGACTGCTTTGGGTCGTGGGCGAGGCGGATTACGTGGACGAGGAGGTTTGACAAATCAGCGAACCACTCGTCCCAATAATCAGGCACAAAATCAGCGCGGTGGTCGAGGAGGCAGAAATGCTAATCAAGGATATGGTCGTGGTGGACGGCGTTTCGGCTGGAAGGATGACAAGTCTCAGCGAATGCGTGACGCCTCTATTACTGTCAAAGCAGACTGGCAATTGTTGGAAGAAATTGAGTTTAACAGACTTGCAAAACTAAATCTGGAAGTCGGTGACGGAGAGGACATCGAAAGATACGGTGCTCTACAATACTACGATCGCGCTTTCGACAAAACATCCACCAAGATGGAGCGCAATCTAGCTGTGATCGATCGAGTACATTACAATCCAACCACCACTGAGGATCCTATCATTCAGAATCTCGCCAGTCAAAAAGCTGCTCAGATATTTGCGACTGATAACATTCTATCGATGTTGATGTGTGCTTCTCGTACGGTTTATCCTTGGGACATCTTGGTTACTAAAACTAATGGACAATTGTTCTTCGATAAACGCGAAGGTGGACCATTTGATTTTCTGACTGTCAATGAGAATGCCGCTGAGCCACCGATGGAGCCTGAGGCTGGCACTACCGGTGGTATCAATACGCCCAATTCTCTGTCATTGGAAGCAACCTATATAAATCAGAATTTTGCTCTTCAGGCGGTAAATGCCTCTGAAAATACTTTTGATTTCGAGAAACCGAATCCCTTTTACGACCCTAGCCAGGAATCTGAACCAGTAGCTCCCAAAGGGTACAAGTACCGCTCCTTCGATGTCTCAATCTCTGAAGAAGATCCAGTAAATTTGATTCTGAGATCCGAGATTGATGGCGTGGTCAAGCAAACAAATGGAGATGATGCGCTTGCGAGCATTAAAACCCTCAATGAATTCGACTCGAAGGCCTTTGGCGCTGGTGGATCCGTCGACTGGCGCTCTAAACTTGATACGCAGCGCGGTGCAATCGTTGCTACGGAAATGAAAAATAACTCATCCAAATTGGCGCGATGGACCGCACAGGCTATTCTGGCTGGTGTGGAGGTCATGAAATTAGGGTATGTTTCCCAAGGAGACGTGTATGAATCATCTGCTAAGATCTTCTAGATTTGTATCACGGGTCAATCCACGAGACGCGCAACGACATGCTATTTTGGCTACCGGCACGTACAAGGCTAGAGAGCTTGCTTCCCAGATGAACTTGAATTTGTCCAATGGATGGGGTATTGTTCGAACCATTATTGATGTTTGTCTGAAGCAGAACGATGGAACGTATTTGCTAATTAAAGATCGTAAGGCTTTTTACCGCTTAGGAGATCATCACTAATGTTTTGTAGCGAACAAACAAATCCTTCGGCTATACCTTCTTCCAAGTGGCTTAGACGAAGAGTGAGACTCATTGCATGGACATTGCCCTTCGGCTCATAGTACCTGGATATTGGCGATTATAGTACTATATATTGAGCTTTTTGTGGAAACCGAATGCAGTCGTGTGCAGTCCAAGTACTGTGTAGATCAATGGGATGTCCTGGCACTACAAGGTGATTTTGTGAGTCATCGAGTATTCTATTTGGACCATTCCATTCTGAGACTATTTAATGCTTTTGTGAGGTTTTTCAATTACGTTTACTATAAAACATTAAGTAAGTATTTGCTTCAAAGGAATCTGGTATTGTAGTCGACGCAGTATACACATAGGTTGTACAAGCTCGTGAGAGGAGAATTTGTGAGACGCGTGCCCATAAATTGTAACTATCGTTTCGTAAAATTCCACATGACCATGAGTATCATGGATGACGCCGATTTAGAATCACGTGAGGTCGATGATATGAGTCTCCCTTATAATCTGAGCGTCCTCATCTGTAGATTGCGCGAGTCTCCATGATCCCGGCAGACTTTTGCGTAGCACTATAGATCGGCAAACATCTTTCGACGCCATCTTGACATTCTTTTCCTTCGCATTCGGTGTCCTATTACCAGCAGTAGTCAGTGGCTTAGAGGTTTTAAAGTACTTTTGAATACCCATAAGAGGAGTCGCAATCGTTTCAGCAACGACTTGATCGTGCTTGACCCCGTCTTTCTTTTGTGAGATAATGATCCGACCAGATGGTCTTCTCGTTGGAGTAGTAGATTTTCCAAGTGATGTATGCTCATCAACCGCGGGATAATCAGCTGTACTTGTCCGCGATTGAGCTTCTTCGCCATTAATGACCTCTGACTGCGTGGGGCATTTCATAGACCGGTTTTTAATGGAAATATTGGGTCTTGCCAGTGGTCCCACTGATGCACTGACCAACTTATTGCTCCAATCCGGTGAAATAAAAGAGTCCAACGTACTTTGTTTTTTTCCAGCTGTGGCTCGGGAAATTTTTAATACCTTGCTGTGCTCAAACTTTAGCACATCGTCCGGACAAGCAGCGGCCACGATATCTTCACTAATCCATATTCGAGAGGTTTTAGATGGGTCAAAGCGCTGCTGTGTCTCGACTCCAGCCGGTGAAACCCGATCGTCTGGACTCGAAGCCTCTGTTGAACTTGGTGACCTCGGGTCTCCTTCTTCTATTTTGAAGGCCACAACTTTTGCAGGAACGAACTCCACTCGAAGTTCGTTATGATAATCAGCCGATGGATGTTGTCGCACAGCACATACACTGATGGTACCTGGTAAGAATTTCTTCCTCAGAGGAGTAACGCTGGAATCCACACTATTCGCTGCTCGAGGGACGTCATCCCTGAAAATGAGAGGACGCACCATCTGACATACGAGAAGTGCCGGTGCTAGAGATCTGATCGTCTTCACATCGCCACTTTGTCCTTGCCAATTGAACATCTGTCGAGTAAAATTACGAATAGCTCGAGCGTCAATCACGATAGCTTCATCAAAAGAAAGCTCACATGCTTTTATACGCATCTCAGCTGGGCTTGTTACAACAGGGTCGGTATATAGCTGCAATATTTCTTTGGATGGGAAGTCGTGTGGTATCATCAGGCTGGGATGCTTGCGACTGAAATGATTTTTCGAATTCTCTTGTAGTGAGGTCTGAAACTCTCGGCGCCATATATCGAGCTCGTCCAAACTCGAAAGGAGAGACTTTCCATATCCTGCCTTGGCTGCCTCGATTGCCGTCTTGATTCCGCAATCCAATAGCCCTTCGGGCTGATAGTCCCCGCCTGAAAGAAGCGCAATGAGTATCATTCCTTCAGAATCAAGTTTACAGACCTGCATAACATGGTCGGATTTGTACAGCAATGAGTGAGTCAATATTGCTTTTGACTTGGCGCCCTCGTGATTCAATGCAGCCCAGAACCGATAAAGTACAGTAGCACCAAATATCAAAGTATCCACATCATCGGAGAGCACAGCATCTACCAGTCCGAGGGCTTGTAGCCGTGCAGCTTCAGCTTCGGCTTCGGCCTCGCCAGGTGCGTCCCAGACTTCAAACCCGAAAAGGTGAATGAGATTCTTGTAAGCAGATAAATCTGTCAAACGGGGTTGGATCTTCTTTTTACGTTTTTCTTCAGGCCTTTGTGGTCCATCAAATACGAAAACGACACGAAGCCCTGTTTGTAGAAGTCGACAAAGACGATAGAAAAAGGTTCTAAGTGCAGGATTCGCGCCACCAGTAGCAGCTTGACATTGAAAGATCCAAATTGATATATCTACTGCGACGATTGAAATGGTCTTAAGTGATCGACAAGAAGTAGTCAAGCTCTGTAGAATCGCTGCATCTGCCAATGCTCCCCAAAGGCCGGAGACTCCCATGAGATGATAGAGAACTTTAAATAAATACACTGCCGTACCAGCCAGTAATAGCAAAAATGGACGGCACCCCTACGTATCGCTGATGTCTTCAATATTCCCTGTGACTGAATTTTGAGAAAGGATCACAGATCGTGTCGAGTAGCGCACTCCCAAAGTATCGCTATAGAATAGGCGTCGAGCGCGTTTCGTACAAAGTCAAGAATGATTGTGGAGGTTTAAGCTCCAGCGCTACCTAATTGCGTGACTGGTGAAATTGTCGAAAAATGTGCTGGCTACTCAAACACATGTTCCGCTGATGATTTCTTGCTGTAAGGTCTGAAATATCGTGAGCATGGCTGACATATACTCTCCATTACAATCGGTAGATGTGGAACTCAGAACAGAAATGGTTTAGGTAGCGTCTTACACAATGTTTGCGGCTGTTATTCCAACTGACAAGCACGTGGCCAGGACGAAAAAGGATACACACAACTAAACAGTGGTATATACCCATACGTAGTATATACTTCAATCACAAATTCGCCATGACAGAAATGCTAATGCTCGCGTGCCCATATCGATAGGCTAAGATTGCGAACATGATCACGGGCCAAATGCTGCATGGCATCAAGCTGGAAGATGACTTTATGAAGCGCAAACCATAGCATCGACACAAGACCCGTGGTAGTATAATAAGCAGACTGCCTTTCTCTATACATTTGAAGAAGTGCTGGCGTAATCTTTGGCTAGGTCGTTCTCTGGGGAAAGTCCCATTTTCGATGGTCCAGCAATGTTTTCTCCAGAACAGCCTGCAAAGCGGGACCCATGATTCGGGCAGTCCCAACTTTTCTCGACAGGATTCCAAGCAACTACGCCCTTCAGATGTGGACAAAGTGCTGAGAATTTACAGACTTTTCCGTCTTCGTCTTTGTAGACTGCGATAGGTTTGAGACCAGACGTCAATGGCCCTCTGATAACAGCTCCACTGCACGGCGCAATGTCCTCAATATCCGAAGTATCTACACTTACCAGACGGATATACTCCTTCTGTTGAATGAGATTCTCCACTGCAGTCTCATAAAGTCCTGATAATCCAGCTTGAGAAGGTTTCCTCGAAGGCTCATAGATGTCTTGCCAAGTATTCTCGCGACCAGCCATTATATCGACAATCAATTTACCTGCAAGTGTACCATGCGATAAACCGTTACCGTTGTCGCCAGTAACAATATACTCATGAGCATCACCAGATTGGCCAATATAAGCCAAACCTTCAGCGTTCTCCACAACCTGACCAGACCACCGATATTCTACCTGTCCCATCTTTGGGAAATTCTCTCGACCCCATGTCTCGAGCTTCGTAAAGTGGTCGGGATATCCAGATTGGTCCTCAATACCAACTTTGTGATCTTCGCCACCAATCAAAAGATATGCTTTTCCAGTCGATGGATGTGCCGTTTTACGTACATATATATAAGGGTCCTTGTTGTCGTACAACAAGATGTCATCATATTCAGCATCAGCGATCGGAGCAGCGATCACGTATGATCGCATGTAGTGCTGTTTTATGACTTGCGATACCTTTCGTGGTGGCATGTTAGTAGCGATGACTACATCATCACACTTGATCGTCAAATCTTGTCCGGCAGCACCTATGACTGACAAATGCAACTGGTCCTCCTTACGTTCATGGGTTATATATCGTGTTCCAGTGTAAGCGATGAAATCATCCTGCTTCTGAAGATATTCCAGTATTCCAACTAGATATTTCGTCGGGTGGAATGTCGCCTGCTTTTGAATTGTAAGGATTGGACCAACGTATGTTGCACCCAGCTTTGCCGACTCTTCATATGTGCTCGGGATGCCCAGCTTTTGTAAGGCCTCGTGTTCGTCCTTTAGATCGTTCTGCTCGTCCGGAGCTTTGATGATTTTCGCTGGAAGATGTCTGTATTCCACATCAAGATCTAGCTCTCGGGCAATCTCGCCAACTCTTTCGACAGCATACTGGTGACTTTCATAGATCTTACGCGCTCCGGCTTCCCCAAAGATCTTGATCAGGTTGTAGAATCGATCACCTTGGTCGCCAGAACTCAAGTGACCTGTGGTCCGCTGCGTCTCTCCGGACAAAACATTTCGAGCATCAATGAGTATGATAGGTCGCTTCAGAGCCTTATGAGCTTCATAGGCAGTAGTTATGCCAGCGATACCAGCCCCGACGACACAAATCGAGGTTGATGAATTTTTTGTCAAAGCGTCATAACTGGGGTAAGACGATTGACTACACGTCGCTTCCCATATAGGTATCGTTACGCCAGAAGAATTCTGGAAAGTGTTTGCAGTGATTGACATCATTCGGATATTGGTGCGCAGATGACGCTGCAAGCGTAGCATAAGTTATAAAGTTAGAAATGCTGCGTCATGCAAAGGATAATAAGTCATGCGCGCTGCAAAGTGATGATGTAGTGGTATGCACAAGCTATGTGTTGTGGACATGAACCATCCATTAAGAGGACATTGCAGCTAATACCGCGTAGCAAATCATATCATGACAGCATCAATCAGCTGTCACTTTAATAGAAGAGCCAATCACAGCAGGATATACAGTACATCATGCACGATCCGTGGACTCTGACAGGAAGAAGTCTGGAGTGATGCTATAGTTTATCTGAGGTGTCATGACACGCTACGGTCAAACAGTGATTGAGTATTAAATTGCTGGCTGGCTCTCGCTGTGAATAAGAATCAGTCCTCGACAACCCAAGGTCCTGTCTGGCTCTTGCTCTCGTCATGAGATTGAGAGGCAAAGTCACTGTGCCAGTTACAATCGAACCCTTCTCCCCTTCTGAATGAAGTTTGTCCTGCAGTATTCTGAGGCACAAGCGAGCCTGCTCAACCACATAGAAAAGCAAAAACCAGCTATTCGCACTTGATAAATTCTCTGTTGAAAAAAGACCTTATCTACCTCACTTCATAATGCTTTCTTCCATTATTTTTTCACCTTGTGCATCGCCGCCGTTGTTCAAGCTACGATGATTGTGCGTTGAAGGAGCGCTCCTTGACGCAAATCGACAGCATGTTGCTAACCATCTACTACTGTACAAGCGAAAGATCAGTGCATATCCTCATTCTTCATGTTGTCAATCTTCTTGGCCATCTTACTAAACATCTCTTGCTTCTCTTCGCTCGACATCCCACCCTTAGGGACATCTTGACCTCTTCTGACGGCATCTCGCGAGCCAATGGCCTTACACCACTTATCTACACCAGGAAACTCTGACAAATCTATGCCGAGAATGTTTGTGCCTGCAACCCAGCAGAACGAGGCAATATCTGCAATTGAGTACTTGTCGGCAACAAGGTAGGATGATTTGCTCAGTTGCGATTCGAGGACACTCAGAAGTCTTTTCGTCTCGTCAATGTAACGCTTGATTGCATAGTCGGATCTGGCACCCGCCATTAGTCTGATAGTTAGTATTACATTGCATACGAATAGATGTCTCCTATTATCTTACCGAAAGTGATTTGCTTGACCTTGCATTGGTCCAAGACCGCCCATCTATCTCGTAAGTAGATGTTTAGCGAGTGCAAGACGACTGACCTGCCAATTGATCCATGAGAGACATTCATAGTAGTCGTCACTGCCGTGCACGAAGGAGATTTTGTGGTCTTTGTCATACTTGTCTGTCAAGTACTGCATAATTGCACCAGTCTCAAAAACACGCAAATCTCCATCCTTGATGGCTGGGATTCTTCCATTAGGACTTTCAGATCAGCAAAACAGTATGTTGCGAAGCAGATGTTTGCGTACTTGATTTTCAAAAACCAATCTTCTTTCTGAATGTTCTTCATGATGTTGATCTCCTCAATCTTGTAATGCACGTTCAATTCCTCGAGTGTGACACTTGCTTTGTGACCATTCGGTGTTCCAAAGGTGTAAAGGGTGATACTCGGTGCAGCCATTTGTGTCGTGCTGAAGCTAAAGAGTCGACGAAATTCTTGACGGCGTTGTCGCGAAACAGTACGTAGCATATCAACTTTCGCTTCTCCCGGTGCGTCGAAGTTTACAAGGAATGACGACAGTGACGAGCCGCTATCCGGCCCCGCCTTCACAAACTACTGTGTTGGGTTTGGCATGCCTGTTGCATTCTTTCAAATCGTTCTTCACCTTCATCAGGTCGCGCGCACATATGTCGTCGAAAACCAGAATCACCACGGGGAAAGGGAGCATAGGGGCATGTAGTGATATAGATCTACGACGATGATAAGCCGTACTGAATTCCTAGCACTTACAAATAGAGAGACCAAGCGCAGCGTTCCGCTCGAGAACACTATCACGAGAGATTGTGCCGGCTAAATCATCGTGTGTACCACTCATACAATTTCCGTGAAAGTATTCGACCCGGGAAGTCGATCAAGCGAGCGAACAGATCTGAGACAAGCCAAGTAAGGAGACCATCTGCTATGATAATGACCACAGCTGCAGACATTGTGTTCCACTCCAGATCTCGCACAAAATGCAAAAACATCCGTGTTCCCAGCGAATACGAAATGCACCCTTGTAACAGAAAAGAACTCAGCGACAACTAGCAGAATGATCTTAGTACCTCGACTTGAAGTTTTTTAATGCTTGACTCACATGGCCCAGATATTGTAAGAATTTGTTGGAAAGTGTTTCTTGAAGCTGGGGAATCATTTCAATCAGGACAAGCGTACCAACCACCACGAAATAGTTATCCAATAAAAACAACAGATCACTTTGTGGCCCCTGGAGTGAAGATCGCCAATTAATGCTGCGGAAGCATTGAAACCATCGATATCGTAAGCTGTTACAGGCCACAGCAAGTCCAACTTGTCGCCGCCGTACTGTATCTGCCAGGTCGTATCGACGTCGGGCTTATACCAAGCTGTGATTTGAGTGGACAAGCTCAGCAATACCGTAAGAGCCCGATAAAAGTGAAGCATTTGATCGAAAAGCTGATTTGGCATGCTGACAAGCGGTCAGGCACAGACAGCTGAAGGTATCGACAGGTGAAAAGCATGAAGTGCGGACCTTGGACTAGAGAAATCATTGTTGTGTCGAAGTTTGATTTCGGCATCTGATTTGTGGAAATTCTAGAAGTCGCCCCACACCTGCTTCCTCTCGTCCCACTACGCGCGCGCACTGACGACAGCAGCTGTCAAGCTTTGAGCTAGCTTCGTAGGCTAGTGATAGCTCAACGGCTCTATCTGGAGTTTTAATGGTGGGGTCTGTGCAGCTAGAAAGCCCCTTGTCGCCACGTTAGACACTTTATTCAAAGCAGAGATAGTCATGTTACATGAGAACCATAAAACCGGGTAACTGCTCCGCTACGTTGGAACCAAGGAACTGCGCCGCCGCAGAGGAACACGTATGACTGCAATGCTCAGGAGTCCAAAAGAGCCTCTGCATGTTTTCTTAGTACAAAACGATAGTTTGAAAGTTCTCGCAAAGCCGTTCCAATGCTTTTCTTTGGTCCTCCTTCATGGTTAGTTCTATCGATTGCAGGCTTTCATGCGGCGATCATGAACTCCTTTTACACTACGGAAGCTCCAAAAGACTCTATACTTCCAGTGTCAAGCTCTTCCTTTTGTTTCGGTCAGACCTACATCAACCGCGATGTGGTTGGGTTGGGACTTCTTACCGCCAACACGAGTGACATGTTTGGGGACACAATAGGAGGTGTCGGCTCTGGCGTTTCTGCTGACCTGTCCCATGTCACTGTGTCATCAGATGGCATAATCTCAGACAAATTGTTTGCCGTTCCAGACAGAGGATGGAATACACAGGGCACGGTCGATTATCAAAACCGCATCCACAGCTTCTCCGTATCGTTTGCTTTTCGTTTTCACATCCAAATTCAGGCCCACAATGTAAAAATTGAATATGAATCATCCGTCTTGTTGTCAGGCTCGCAGGGCCCAAAGTCACGTACGACTGGGTTGGATGCGACTAATATCATTGTGTCAACGCACAAATTTCCAGATCTTCCTGCGGTACTGCTCAAGGGTGCTCTTCTGTCTGCTTTGGATATTGAAGGCATTGTAAGGCTGTCTAACGGTTCTTATTGGTTGTCTGACGAATATGGTCCCCATATTTACCACTTCGATGTCTCAGGGTCCATGCTCGGTGCAATTTGACCACCGAATGCTTTTATTCCATTGAGAAATGGAACGACAAGTTTCACCTCAAATAATGCTCCCATCGGGTTAGCTCCCATTGTGCCAGCAGACCCTAGCAGTGGTAGGGAGAATGACCATGGGTTCGAAGGTCTCACCGTTTCTGCGGACGAGAAATATCTTACTGTTCTACTACAAGCTGCATTATTACAAGATGGTGGAGACAAGTCTACCACGGAGAATGCTACACGAATTCTGAAATATGACATCTCAAATCCGCCGAGTACGTTGTCGGACTGACACAAACTGTCAATCCGAAGAAAAACATTGCCAAACCCAGAACCAATGGTGCTAATGAAATATTATACCTGTCTCCCACGCAGTATTTTATCCTATCTCGGGACTCCAGTAATGGAAATCGAGCTGGCAGTGACACTGCTTCAGTATATCGGCAAATCGATATAATTGATATTGTATCTGCTCATAACTTTGCTGGTAATATTTCGGCTGACAGTTTTACTGGAGTCGTGGCACCCAAAGGTATGGCACCAGCAAGTCTGACGATGCGAAAAGCCGGTTACTGCTCTTTTCTCGACTTCAATAACAACACAGCATTGTCACGATTCGGTGTCCATAACGGCCCTCCTGGTGGGATAGCAGAACTAAGCGAGAAATGGGAGAGCATTGCAGTAATCCCTGTCCCACAAAATTCACCTTTCTCCGACCTGATGAGTACCTCATGATGAGCATGTCGGATAGCGATTTCATCACTGCAAGAGGCCAATACGGTTGTTCTTCGGGGTTCTGCGCCCCATATGCAGATTCGATTGCACAACGTTACGGGGACAATCCTACACAACTGTTGATTTGGCAAGTCCATCTGCCAAACTATGATGCAAGAATGAAACAGTAAATTAAAAGGAATATCTGCAACATATAAGCTGCTCACCGTAGCTAAATTCCTCAAGTAGTTCTTCATTTAAACAGCTACAATGTGTGGAAGTCCTTGTACAGGTTTTTCTTGCTGTTTTTCTTATCATTCGTCGGATTGACGAGCAGCTCTTCAACCCCACGTTTTACACAAAAACTCCAGAGAAGGACTATTAGCTCGTCCCTTCCATGTCTTCACAATATCCTCTGTCTGCACAGATTCAAGAACGAGGCACACCTTTTTTCTCTAAGGTGGTGATTATTGTATCGAGTGTACTTACGGGGATATTCACAAACACGAGGAGTCAGTGTAAACAGTAGAAGGAGCTTAACTGCAAAAGTAATACAAGTTGTTGACTAAACTATTCTGTGATGCAAGAAGTGTCTTTATATATGCGAAGACTGAGGTTCGGAGCATTGAAGAAGTCTAGATCCGTATGGAGGAATGTGGTGGAACGGATAATAGTCGTGGCAAGGTCCAGCCAGGACGGTCCGTTACAGTTGGGGCATTTGAGAGTTGCCTGGACACTTGTCTGTAGTGGCTCGGAATAGACTCGAGTCTTGCTCTTCTGCTCTTTCTGAGGATGATATGACCCTTGTGAGAAGAAAGTACTTTGCAGGCAATCATAGGTCGGCATCCACTCGCAGTTGTCGTTGAACTGCAAATTGAAACAAGGGGAGTTCATCACGGAGATAGACACAATCTCAAAGTGTACAGAGTCTGAGACTTGTTGTAGAATAAGGTGTCAAAACAGACTACGACACAATTCTTATTTGTACAGAACGCAGTAGCGCCTGTATAGTACAATGTATTGAATCTAGTCATGCCGTCTCACTCCCAGTAGCACCGTGTCCGCATCGCT
>DF820148.1:0-54885 GCA_000836195.1 Taphrina populina JCM 22190
CCCCTATAATAGATCTTTGATAGCAGTTGTTAGAGATTCTAATCTTTGCCTCCGTCATTCTACTCTATCCTGATAGCGTAGCGTGACAGGCACATTGCAATGTTTTCGGGACTTGAGTCGTGCTGCGCATTGATGAAAGTAAGCCTCAATGACATTCTGACTTATATGGCTTTACGTGGCGTCCCGTTTGTGACAGGATTGTTCTAAATAAGCTTCTGGCCATCTAAGCCGCTGGTCACCTGATCGCCAGCGGTGAAAATTACTCAAGTAGATCCCGATGGTCTAGGCCTGTACAATCTAGCACATGCTAGTCAGCTGCTGAAAAGTGCTTGTACCTGACCAACAACGACGAGCTCTAGGTGCTTGAGCTCGCGACAACGTGACATCACATAACACAGCTGCCTGTATATTTACGAGCCACTTTCAAATTCTCCTGTGGATACCGCGTATGTCAACCCCTCACGAATCAGTTACTTGTTATGATGGTATGCTCCGAAGCAAGGCAGTGTCGACTGTAACTTTGTCAACATTTCTTCCCATTCTGCCTCCGGATCGCTGAGAGCGGTAATAGCACCGCCAGCACCTATCCACCAAATATCTGTTTTGGCAGCGGAATCGTTGTCGTGCGCATATTTAAAAGCACTTCGAATGATAACACTCCAGTCTCCGCCACCACACACTGACAGGTATCCGCAGACCCCACTATAGATGCCGCGACGACGACCTTCGAGAAGTTGAAGGAGCTCTACAGACCTCTTCTTGGGTGCGCCAGTCATGGAACCGGGAGGCAGAGATCGACTCAAAACATCCAAGCCTGTAAAGGGAGATTCGAATCTGCCGACAATGACGGACACTAATTGAAACACCGTATGATATTCCTCGACCTGCATAAGGCTTACGACTTGAACGTCCTTCGCTAGTTGATGAAGGTCGTGACGGATGAGGTCCACTATCATCAAATTCTCCGCAATCTCTTTAGGATCACGTAGAATAGCTTTCGCTTTCTCTGCAGTCATGTCTATCGATTTTCGTACAGTACCCTTGATTGGCCTTAATTGACACGAGCCGTCCTTGGTCCAGGATAGAAATCTTTCAGGTGACGAAGACAGCAGATGCATGCCTGGTAACTTCATAAAGCTTGCAAAAGGTGACGGGTTGCGACGCCGCAGCGATTGGTATAATGTCCAAGGATCTTGCGTTTCGCACATGATCTTGGTAGGCGCGGTCAAACATAGCTCATATGACTGACCTTCGGCAAGATACTGCTGTGCGCGTGTGATCTTATCGAGATAATCTCGCTTTTCGGGTAACTCGACCGCCACAGCAGTACAACTAGCCTTTGTGAGAGGCGGTGAGGTAGGAGGAGTTTGTAATGCTAGTTGTAGCTTGGCGCACATCTCGCTGACCCAAAACATGTCGCTTTTATGACCCGCACCACGACACCTTATGCTCTGAACATACATCTTGTTCATCTTCTGATCAATCACTATACTGCGCTCCACGAAGATCAAATTTATATCGGTCTGTTTGGTGGACTCACAAGGGAGGGGCAGAACGTCAAGTGATTCTACTCCGCTTTCATAGCTTAGATAGCCTGCGAGACCACCCCAAAAAGGGGACTCTGAAGGTCCACTTTCGCACTTGCGCGCCTGCATCACTTCAGCGATGAAATGCCAGACAGATTTATACTGTGCGCTTGTAGCCGTAGTCTTGCCAAACGTCCATGAGCTTTGTCCGACGGAGTAAGAGAGGTGCTCTTCTTCTCCCGAAAGAGCTGCGAGAATGCTGAAGCGAGAGGGTTCTGCCGCAGCATCCAACAAGATGAACTCTTTGGCCATCTGCACGTCTAAAAGCTCCGCTAGAAATTGAACAGGCAAAGTGCTGGGTATCTCCCGCCATTCTACCGTGCCTTTTGGCGAGCGATCTTGCGCCATAGCTCGAGGGGCGATGGACTCCTTACTAATTACATGAAATGCTGAACGGTCAGATGTCAGCCGATGCTTGCGATTCCACTCGTCGGCATACTTGACAAAGTTCTCCACAGTCTCTCGACCACACTCTGAGCACGCTGATTCTGGGTGGTATTGTAATCCAATATAGGGCTTCACAGTATGCATGACAGACATGGTTATACGCCCATTGTCAGCAAGATCCTCAACCCAGCCGATCTCCACGAGGTTGGCGGACTTGACAACATCCTTTGCATACAAGGAATGATAGCGCGTCACCTTGAAAGTTGCCCCAGTAGGGTACATCAATGATGGTCTTGTGTGCAACAGGCTGACCTGTCCATGTTTCACTGTTGTCATTCGATCAATCTGTGCGCCGGCGTACAGACATATTAGCTGAAAGCCGAGACAGATTCCGAGTATAGGAATATCATAGTCGAAAAGCTTTGGAATGAAACCTATATCTCCTTTGTTTCTGGGATCACCAGGTCCGGGTCCAATAACGATGAAATCGAAAGAAGATATGAAAGCGACTAAGTGTTCGGGTTCGAATTGATCATTTCTGATGACGACGATTTCCGCCTGCGGAAGAACATCAAGTATTAACTGGTAGAGGTTGAAAGTGTATGAATCGTAAGAGTCAACGAGCAAAACCTTGGCCATGCAAACACAAACGATGGAGCCAAGCGCAAACTATACAGACACACCAGCGATACTACTCCACACACCAGTCGATCTCTGGTTCCTGCTAAACGAGCGAATCAGTCGCACATGTAAGTTCAGGTCGTTGAGCGCAGAAGCTGAAATTTCTTGTTGCCTCAATGCGCATCAGTCAGCCACGAACCGCCTAGAAGGTCCAAACACGAAGAAAACGACGCAATCGATTGGAAGAAAATATGTTCTTCAAAACTTGCTTCTTCTTCTTCGCCCTCGCACTCACTCCAGTCTCGCTTGTCGACCTAGTCAGAGATACGGGAAGAGGCGGTTACTATTATCTGCGACTACCGCGCCCTGAATCGAGAAGGCCAATAGTATTTTGAAAGCATGCTGATTCTCTCGGGTAATTTCTTCCGGACACTTCGATAGGCTAATAACCCTTACTAAAGCATCTAGAAACGGCTGCTGGTTACGCCTTGTTTCAAGCCAAGGACAAATTGATCAAAAAGAACATAAGCGAAGAGTTGTCAACCGCGGCTAAAACTGCAGATGCATTGAAGCTTCAGGCATTCAAAAAATTCGAAAACACAGCCGATGCTCTCGACAATGTAACCGCTCTCACGGAAGGGAAGGTCACGCCCGCGCTTGCTGCACTCTTATCGGAAGTCAGTGATGCCAAGAGCTCACTTGTCGTCGCCGATGCCAAGTTGGGAAATGCGATCAACAAGATGGAAGGTCTCCAATTTAAAATCATCTCCGACTCTACCTCTGCAGATCTGTATCGATCTATTCGAGAACACATGTCTTCTCTAATACCAGGTCTTTCGCCTACTGACATGAGCACCATGGCTCTGGGACTTTCACACTCTCTTTCCCGACACAAGCTAAAATTTTCCCCTGACAAGGTTGACACCATGATTGTGCAAGCGATTGCTCTGCTGGATGATCTGGATAAAGAGCTGAATACCTATGCCATGAGAGTCAAGGAGTGGTATGGTTGGCACTTTCCAGAAATGGCACGCATAGTGGCAGATAATATGGCTTATGCAAGAGTGATAAAGAAGATGGGTATGCGTACGGGCTGTCAGGACACGGATTTCAGCGACACATTGCCTGAAGAGATTGAGGCTCAGCTCAAAGTTGCTGCCGAAATTTCCATGGGAACGGAAATCACTGAGGAAGATCTGGAGAACATCATGATGCTTGCCGATCAGGTACTGGCCCTGTCCGAATACAGGATACAATTGTCAGAATACCTCAAAAACAGGATGAATGCTATCGCCCCTAATCTTACCGTCCTTGTTGGCGAACTAGTTGGTGCTCGGCTCATTTCTCACGCTGGATCGCTCATGAACTTGGCCAAACATCCAGCCTCGACTATTCAGATCCTCGGTGCAGAGAAGGCCTTGTTCCGAGCTTTGAAGACTAAACACGATACACCAAAGTATGGTCTGATATATCATGCATCTTTAATTGGACAAGCATCGAACAAATCCAAGGGCAAAATCGCTCGTATGTTGGCTACTAAGGCTGCTTTAGGCTTGCGAGTTGATGCGCTTGGCGACTCTACAGACGTCGATCACACGGTTGGTCTAGAGTTACGGTCAAAGGTGGAGAGCAGACTCCGTGCATTGGATGGCATCAAAGGTTCGCTTGCAGAGCCGATGCCTAAACAACAGGTCAAGTACGATCTCAAGGCCACTGCATCTTATAGCACCTCTGCTGATGCAGTGTCGAGTATCGCTCCTACCGACCCAGTGAGCAAGACGAAGAAGAGGAAGGAGCGGGAAATGGACGCAGCGGAAGACGAAGTCATGGCAGACGTTGCTACTGAGGGTGCCGAAGAATCAAAAGAGGCACAGAAAGCCCGCAAAAAGGCCGAGAAGGCGGCGAAAAAAGAAGGCAAGTCTGCTAAGAAACAAAAGGTCGTGGATGAAGGTGAAAAGGCGGTCGCTGAGACTGCAGAGGAAGAAAAAGCCAGGAGGAAGGCGGAAAAGAAGGCAGCTAAGAAAGCAGCAAAAGCGTAGAGCTCTTTTACTTTAGGTGCTGACCACTTGCAAGCATAAAGGTGTGTAAATGTAAATAATGAAATGGCCACAACTTTATCGATTCCTGTTATTTGTCAATAGTCCTGGTATACATGTTGAGTTTATCTCTAGAAAGTCGCTATCAGGACACAATAGCTGTCCAGTATGACTTGACGAGCCAACACAACCGCCATGATTGCTTCTTTTGGAGCTTGAGATGCTCGAAGACACGTGCACCATAACCGATGACGTTCGCAACCAGCTCGGGAAAGCTCCTCCCAAACGCCTGCATCGAATGCTCTTGTGCTTACCGCCTCATTCAATCCTTGTAAAGACAAGTGGTTGATTGTTGCAGAGACTAAATAAGTCATGTCATACACGGAAAAGGTACTTTTCATTGCTGAATCGAGTCAATTGGATGCTCATTCCTTTAGAACGCAGGCAGTGCCGAAGAATCACTTGAATCGAAAATCACGACATTGACGACATTTCTCGATGCACACAAGGTCGGCATGCTCACGACTCAGCGAAAAGACGGACTCATGGTAGCGCGTGCCATGGCCGTTGCAGACCGAGAAAACACAGTCGATCTCATTTTCCACACGCACGTCGATTCAGGCAAAACAGATGAACTCGACAATAATTCCAAAGTTGGTGTCAGTTTCTACAAGGACTCGACCGGTGAATGGGTCAGCATCAGTGGTGATGCGGAAGTCGTCACGGATCGTTCAACGGTTGAGAAATACTATAGTCCCTCCCTCAAGGCATGGATTGGTGACAAAGGCGATGGTGTCCATGATGGTGGACCTCAAGACGTAAGTCACGAAAGAAGTTTATGTGTGGGCGTTTCAGCTAACCTGTATGACAGCCCCGAATTGGAATCATTCGCGTCAAGGTGGCTACCGTGACTTTTGCTGTGCAAACCTCTACTCAGATTGGCAAATTTTATCAGATTGCCAAGGGAGTGGTCACTGGTACAGTGCCTTCAATCAACGCTATCGTAGAGTTGACGGAGGCGGACATCAAGGCATCCCGTAAATGACGTTTACAGAGCAAGTCCGTGTTATAAAAGACTTTTGTTTTAATGATGTCAATGATTTCCTTCCTTCTTTAGCCCTTCTGATTATGATGTTGTGCATTTATAGGATAGCCATAACGTTTGGTGGTGACGCCACTCCGCCTGGGACATTCAACGGACTGCTACTCAGGAAGAACGTCCATTTGTTCATTCTCGTGCAAATCTTGGTCAGTTCTTCTAGATACCACATTTCTCCAATGGGCATGCCCCATCCTCCGAGAAAGATTTCATGCAAGGCGCAGCCAAATACACTAGTGTCTACGGGCCAGCTCTCAAAAGCAGGAGCGTCCCCTGCCACTGCAGCAAATTTATGGTTGTATATCCATTCTGCCACCGCAAGATCCTGTTCAACACCAGCAAACGCAGGTGGATTGACTTGACTCTTGGACAGGATTTGGTCTTCCGCTGAAGATTCATACACGACATGGTACCCTGTCCTCAGCAACAAGATGTCTCCCTTCTGAAACTCGACTTTCTGATGAGCTGCGCAGTCTTTGATGATTGACAGCGGTATTTTGTGTGTGCTCCATGGATCGTAAGTGTAGTTGATGCTCTGACAGTATCCGTAAATGTCCAACAATACGCCACGACCAGCGATCCCTGCTTTCGCCCAGCCTGCCATACCGTCTGCCATGCCTTTACAAGACGATGGTTCCTGTCCCAGAATCTGTGCTATGCTTGTATTGTTGTAAAAGATCTTTTCCTTCTGATATCCGAAATGACAAAACCCGTCCCACTTGCATCAAATCAGCTGTAGGTCTTTGGCATGCACATGTGAGGAATGATGTACCTGAGATGAGTGCTGTGTATTGAAGTGGACCGTATCATCACACACTATAAAGTCGCCCTTTTGAAAGACTTCATGCGCAAACGGCTGTCTCTTGAATCCTGGGTACTTTGGGTGCTGCAAGTTCCAGTTGAGACAAACTCTAGTGCCAGTCTTGATTTCTTTCGAGGCTGCGAGGACGATCTCTTCCGTAAGGTAATTCAAAGTCCCAAATCCGTCCTCTTTACCCCAGACCCATGCAGAATGGTGTGGATGCGACTTGTCGAGGGGTAAATCACTGAATGTGAGCTTTTCCATGTTTGTCTTGGCATCTGGATGCGTCATAGTCGTTGCTGCTGGAATGCTCCGTCCGTCTTTCTCTCTCTCTATTGATCTGCAGGGATGTCCTTCACTTGAAGAACAGGAGATTGCCATTTCCCCTTCTTGCAGCGGGGCCGCGTGTCAGAGCTCCGCTAGTAATCTGCCGTCGAATGCGGGGAACAACTGCCAACCCTCAGACCCTGCTTAACAGACAACTTCCCCTTCAAGTGGCTCATTGAGTGAGTCCAAACCATGAGTGACGTAGATTTGACCAAGGCCGTTGGCTACGCGAGTGAACCAGTCCCTCAGGCATGGACCAAACGAGATGTGCTATTATTTGCAAACTCAATCGGCATCAAAGCCAATGAACTCAATCTCCTATACGAACTTGATCCAAACTTTGCAGCATTTCCAACATACCCTATTCTCTGCGGCTTCCGACAACGAGGAGATACCGATGTGGTTGATTTCATAAAGCGATCATCCAAAGCTCGAGGTCTCCCTGGAGTGCCAAAACTGGACTTTACGCGTGTCGTGGATGGTGAACGTTATTTGGAAGTCATCAAACCATTACCGACAAGCAGCGAAGGTCATGACTTTGAGTTGCAGTCGAAATGTGTTGGTGTCTACGATAAAGGCAAGGCCGGTCTGGTAATTGAGACGCAACAATTACTGGTAGACAAGAAATCTGGCCAAGTCTACACCAAGATGGTGGGCAGTTCCTTTGCGGTTGGTCAAGGAGGATACGGTGGTCCAAAGGGACCGAAGAAGCCAAGCTATGCGCCTCCGAAAGACGCCGCACCATCAGCAACGGCAGAAACGCAATTGACGCCTGAAGCAGCACTCTTGTACCGCCTCAACGCAGACTACAATCCCCTGCACGCCGATCCAGCAGCAGGAGCCAAGATGGGATTCGGCGGTGTTATTTTGCATGGATTATGTACTTGGAATACGGCGGCAGTGCACGTTTTGCGTACCTTTGGCGCAAGCAATCCAGCAAACTTTAAATCCTTCGAAGCACGCTTCGCTAGTCCCGTGCTGCCCGGTCAAACACTCCAAACACTCATGTGGGAGTCGAAAGCAGCAACAGCTGAGGACGGGTATACGGAAATCATTTTTGTCACCAAAGTCAAGGAAACCGGCAAAGTAGTCCTCGCAAACGGTCGTGCTCGCATCAAGAAGGAATCCAAGAGTGTTGCGGCTAAATTATAGAGTCCTATCGTTTCATGACAATAATATAACAATGTTGTGCTGATGTGCAGAGCCACGACTTTTTCTCTCCACACATTTTGTGCGCCAGCCCTTTTAGTATGCCGCCAAATAATGACTTTTGTCTGGCCGATTCATGGCGCCCAATAGCTTCAATATCTGGCGTCATTGAAAATTTGCTGGCCATGTGTTTGACAACCATTTCATCGACAATACTCTGTGCTCGCGATATGTAGCAATGAGACAAGATTACGTACAAGTTGTGGGAATCGTGATGTGTGTACATTTTGGTTTTCTATAGACAATAATATGCTGATGCAAAGGCTACGCATGCCACGAGTGCAACGCTGAATGATGTATGTGTCGCTGAAGACTGTGAGTTTGTGTTTGCTAGTGCACCGCTGGGCACCGTGGTCGCGACAGATTGACCACCCGTTCCGCTTACTTTGCTGGTATCTACCTGGCAAACTGCACCGCCTTTAATGCAAGTCGAGGGAGCGGAAGAGTTGAAGTACATGGCAATCTTGGATACTTCCATGTAGACGTTCGAAGTAGGTGGTCCGCTCGTCCATGCTCCGCCATTGCTCCACATGTTGAGAAAGATCTGGGACGCGAGTGCGCTGGGGTTTTTCGTGACATCAGTCATGAATTTATCATTGACGTAATACTTGACCCCTGCAGACGTCCAGTCGAAACGATATGTTTGTGGACTCGTGGTGAGACCAAAGTTCGGCAAGGTCATGGCTACCGAGTCTGGATCATCTTCTGCTTGATTCGTAAAGTGAACGGTGTTTCTAGCTTTGTCCTTTGTCAAAATCTCCACGTCGTTCTCGTTCGTGTCGTCTGCGTAGCTGAAGAAACCTGCACATGCACCAGCTCCGCCACGTACGGCAAGAGTCGCTCGAAACGATCCGTAGAGGATATCGCTTCGAAGAGTACCTATCTGCGCAGATGACACGGCCCCTCCAGACGGACCATCGTAAGCCGAAGCGAGCAGACGGACTGTACCTGGGGAGGCGGGCGAGGAGAAGAAAACATTGTCTGAAGTGTAGTCAATTTGATACGGAGCACTGTCAGTGACTTCTCCTTGCAGCTTCTCCGTGACTGCCCAGTTCCTGCTGAAACCTTGTGATGAATTGGCCGCAGCAGAAAAGTCCGTCACGATTTTAGACTGCCATACTTCCCCCGTGTTTGTCGTATATCCACATTCACAGTCAGCAAACACGGCTCCAACTAAAGTGAGTAGTGGCAGCAACATTGTCGCATCCAGTAGGCGAACCTTCTGCCAAAGTTTATATAAAAAAACAGGCGAGGACTGCTTCAATGCCGCATCTGGAAAGCGAAGAATGTTCTGACGCATCAAGTGGCGGATCTGCGTGGCTGCTGTGGCCAAGCGCCCAGAACGCAATTCACTTGGAGACACCAACGACGTTTTTGCTTCTTTCATCCTGTCTCTTTTCCATGCTGTTTTGCTCGTGGCGACGTCTGTTTTCGTCACGTCGTCTAATCGATCCTTCCTCGATTCTCTTGATTTCCTCCGCCTTTTTGATGTTCTTTGGAATGTGGCGCTGCTTCTGGATTCGTCGAATTTCGGGCAAATGGGCATACCGTTCCACCAGCGTATTCTCATAGTCGCGGTGCGTCCGTTCGCGGTCAGTCATAATCGAACTCCTGGAAGAAGCCTCTGCTCTCCACAAACGAATGCCACCATCATCAGACCCAGACATCACGTAGCGTGAATCTGCTGAGAAGGCTGTGCTAAACACCCTCTGCATACGCTTCGTGTGGTATATGTCCTTGCTTCGACCCTGACGTGCGTTCCAAATTCTGACTGAGCGATCATAAGAACCAGAAACCAGCTCCTGGCCGGTGGGTGAGAATGAAACACTCATGACTGCAGAAACGTGATCTTTCAAGACATTGAGGGCTCGGGTCATGTTTCTCATGTCGTAGATGTAAATATTGTGGTCCTCGTTTGCAACAGCAAAGTTGAACGCCTCCATAGGGTTCCAGTCCAGACTATTGCCTCGTTGTGACATTGTGAGTCTTGATAATGCTGATGAAGTCCTGATATCGTAGAGGGTGACTGATCTGTCGGATCCTAAAGCACCGAGTACGGAGGACTCCGTCTGATTGAAAGCCACAGTTTGATGAGAATCGGAGCCAAAGGTCAAGGACGTCACCGGGGAATCTCGAGCAGAGTTCCAGATTTCAATTGAAGTCGAAGAGGTTGCAAACACTGGATCATGTCGATGATGCGAAATCCCAGAAAATGCATTTGCGCCCATGAAACGTTGCTGTTCCTCGCCATTCTCGGACATCAAGGCTATCGTCTTGTCTGATGAACACGACAACAATTTGCCATGGTTGTTGAACGTTACGCCCGTCACCATACCATCGTGCCTTTTTCCGCTCCCCAGCTCTTTCCTGGCCACAAGATCCCATACTTTCACAACGCCATCTCCAGAGGAGGAAGCTAGTACACTGATCCTGCGCGGATCTTTGCACAGAGAATATACACCGTCCACATGGCCGTCTCCTAAACTACCCAGCAGAGGAGCGGCAAACATACGATCGAGTTTGACAGCGTTCAAGGCTCGCGTATATTCTCGCGCTCGTTCGTGAGGGTGCAGCGCAGGATTGAGTGATCGAGGCATGGGCGTCTGAGATGATTTTGTCGAAGGCGCATACTGGTCTGCCGAGCGACTAAGTGTTTTGACCTTCATCTTTGGCGCCTGATGAATGCTTTCTTGTAGAGAAGATATCCATGGCAAAATGAATGATGAGCTTATTTTTTCTTCTCCGCCGAAGTTCAGCCGAACGTTATTCCACTTGTCATTTGCACAAGATTTTGTGATGGCAACGAAGCGTGGACAGTAGCCTCGATGCCTCGCATATATCTTGAAGTTGTTCGAGATTTGCATCAGGAATCTCGGTAGCGGAGTTTTGAGGCTTGACGCGGCACTTTTCTTCGACCATGTTTGACTTTAAAGATAAGGTGGTTGTGCTCACGGGAGGGGCAAGTGGCATGGGTCGCTCATTCGTCACATATATCCTGGCACGGGGCGGCAAGGTGTCCTTTGGAGATATCAATACGGCGCTATCAAAGTCACTGCTCCTGCAAATTCATTCTTCGGCGCCGCAACTCGTTTCTCGCTTGTTGTTCACCAAGACAGACATCCGAGACGCAGCACAAGCTCGGGCTCTTTTCGCCAGGACACTCGGCGTTTTTGGCAAGGTAGATGTTTTACTATGTGTTGCTGGTGTCAATGTACCCGATTCCTTCATTCCACGTATGGAGCCACAGGGAGGACCCTATCCGGAACAGGCCAACCTTCTGAGCATCGACATCAATCTGTCGGGCACAATCAACACAATCTATGCTGGATTGTCAGTCATGAATGCTGATGCTTGCATCATTGTCATTTCGAGTGCCGTTGGCATCTATCCCTCGTCCGTACAGCCAATCTACTCAGCCTCAAAGCACGGACTAATCGGATTTTCTCGTGCTTTGGCACCTGTGCTACCTCTTGGACAACGTATTCTAGTGCTTGCCCCAAGCACCTATCTGCCACCACATCAGGTTACTAATCATGGTTTAAATATGAGTGATGGGATGAATCAAGGCAGCAATAATAACGATCCCTTCACTTCTATCATTGGAGAGACGCTAGGTTTTGTGGAGATGAGCACGATACTCCAGGCATTGGATGAATCCTTGTCTGCAGGGAGTAATGGGCAAGTACTGGAAATTACACCTTTGGGTGTTTCCGAGACTGCCTTTACACCCGTACCGGAGCAAGTTGTTGAGATGGAGAACGGGCTGCGTAGACGGATCTGTGGTCATCCAGCAGTACCAGAGTTAGCAGCAGCAGCAGCAGCACAGGACGTGAAGAAAGAAAGGAACGCAACGAATGATGAGTGAGTCACGTGACTGCAGCACCGAAGATCAAAACAAAATTTCCCCTTCAAACACAAACATCTTCGTCTTTGTCTTCTCCAGTTGCTGCTGCTGCTGCTGCTCCAATGTTTGGCGACGCTTCGTCTCCTGGTCATCTTCGTCATTCAGAGTCTAATCAGTCGATCAATCGAAAGATGTGGGATTCTTCAGGTATGGTCCTCCTCACACAATCTTGATTTATTGTCTGACATGTCATAGACCCGACGAGAAACCCAGCGCCCTTACCACTACCTGACTCTCATGTTCCATTGTCTGCAATCAGGACGCAGGCCAAGATTTCGGCTGCACATCAACGTCTAGGCTCCACGACAAGCTGCAGAAGTCTAAGTCAGCTTGCGCTGGAGACAGATGCACCGACGACAAGTCTCTATGATTTAGTCAGCATGATTCACACGAACCTGGAGGTTCTTATGAAGAGAAGCCAGAACAATGCTCGTGACTTGGGTCGTCTCAGAGGAGATGTCAAAAATCCTCAAGCTATAGAGGAAATTAAACGCATCCTTCAAGAATCGAGTGGTACACACATCAACAGCGAGACACAAGACCCTACTCAAAAGCAAGATATGGAAATGGAGTTGGCTAATAAAGTTGATGCTTTGCTCAGGGCTTCCATGAGCGCGTCAGATAGACCTACAAGCTCATCCGGCGACAGCGCAGTGCTGACACAGTTACGATCTCTGACCACCTCAGTCAGTATCACTAATGATATGGGTGTTCAGACAATTGAGCAGTTGGATTCGATACATTCCTTTCTCAAGCAACACTTGCCTGTTGAAATTCCTGATCCACTGCCGGTCCTCCCCGTGGAAGCAGCACGACCGAAATGTGCAGCAGTCATGATAGACACCTCCAATCTCGAGGCGACAGTAGAATCATTGAATCAACAGATTTTGAGGAAAATGGATGACCTGCAAAGTATCGATTCGACGCTTGCAACCCGTAGGGCTGAGCTCATTACACTGGAAACACGATCTCAGGCTCTTCAGCACAATCTTGATGTTCTCCTGCTACAGGCAACTAACTTCAGATCAGCCGAGGAAGGGAGACGAAGGACAGATGAGGAGAACAAGGTAAGGGAGCGAAACGCACTCAAAACGAAAAAGTCACGCAAAGCTCTTGTGCCACTAGCGCCAAGCCTGGATCGTCGTATTGTCTCCTTGAGCAATGTACCATCTTCACCCAATCGAAGCAAGCTGAACACCTCGCCGCCAGGACTAGCTCCACCTCTTCGAGGTGATTCGCCGTTCAGTACACGATCTGTGATACCAGGACTTTTGGCTGACAAGATTGACAACGATCCTGACCCGCCCAAGCATCGTCCGATGCAATTGACTTTACGCTCGCCACCGCGTCGCAAAGCATCTTGGTCACGAAGAGTTTCGCAAATTTTCAGTTCTGGCAACAAAGAGAACATTTTACTCAATTCAGTGCATGAGAATAGTGCACCAGTCTCAAGTCCAATGCATGAAAAAATGTGGAACAATACTGATAGTCGTCTCCCGAGCACCGAGCTCACTAAGGACATGAGGGGGAGTATGAGGTCATTCCGGTCATTCTCGCAACGTTAATTCAAGATTCATGCTTTGTTCTGTATCAACTTCCTTAGTCACTGTTCTATTCTCTACTCGGTTCTGGCGATAGGTAATGTAGCTTATTTTGTGATACCTGACACGCATGATAAATTGTCTCAATGAAACGTTTCCCTCTCTTAAGAATACCTCTTGCGCATGTATCTCGCTCTTTGTCCAATTCGGAGGACATCACTACTCTTTTAGCAGAGATATGAATTATGCATTAACACTATATAAGTGAGATTGAAACAAGCTGCGGTCTCCCTGGCACATTCAAAACATGAGCAAGACTACAAAGAATCCAGCAAGGACTGAACCTGGTGCGATCGTGAGACTGTCTGCTGCGTTGGAAATTGGTACCAGAGGTACTTTGGTCTTTGGCAATAACGCTGCGCCAGGCTTGCTGTTTGGCGAAGCTGCTCCGGATGGACCAAAGATGGGGACTTGTGGCGATGGTCGACTTGCTCGTAGATGACTCAGCGTTGAATTTGTTGAATTTGTACCGTTGCCATTACCCTTACCGTTCCCACCGTTGCCGGTGATGAAAGGACAAACTGGTTTGCCAACAGTGACGACGTTGATGATGCCATTCGTGCCGTCCTTTCCCCGTGTGGAAATGTCGGGTTGAATCAATCCAATGACGCTCTCGACTTTGGCGGCTGGCCAAACGCATCCGAGCGCGTCTGCCCCTCCAATCATTGCACGTCTAGTGAATTCATCACGACCAGCATCATTGCTGCTACTGCTGCTCGGAACACTTGCAATGGCACCGTCTGTGATGGCAGAACCGAGGAACAAAGCACCAGTTTGTGCTTGTCGCCATCCCACTACTTTAAGACCACCTTTTTGAGCTTCCTCGCAAGTACCGTACTCGGCATCGCCAGCATTGTCGCGGTACACAAAGTCAAAGAGAGCACTCGCAGGGCCGTTCACCGTGGCAAAAGCATCGTGCGTGAAACGAAGTCCTAGACATTCTCCGGAAATGTTTAGCGCAGAAAGGTACTGAGCAAACCCGAGGTCCTCTCGTAATGCACCATCAGAGCCGCTAGATGAGAACCAAGAGTGGGAAGAAATGATTGTATTGAGTGGTTCAGCTTCGTCTTTACCCACGTATGAGTAGCTCATGTTACCACCTACTGTTGATGGTGCCACGAATCCCAAAGCATTTTTTGTCAATGGAAGGTCAGCGGGTCTGACATGGACTAGAGCTGGACCAGTCGACGTTGTCGCTGCCACTCCGTGTCCTGCTTCGTCTTCATCGGTGCACTCTTCTTCACACTCCTCTGCGTAAGTCATAGAATCAGCAGTGACGGCGTCTGAGAGTCCAGTGTCAGCTTGTGAAGCACCGCTGCCGATGCTGCCACCAACTTTAGCATGTCCCTCAACAGCACCTACTGGAAGTGTTCGAACTGCATGAGTGTGATGCGCCGCATGATCATGATGATGCTGGGCCGCTACAAGAGCAGTCACTGTAGAGATCCAAAAGAGTGTTGATCGCATCTCGTTGGAATGATAAGACTTGTAAAGAGTGTTGGTTTTAAGAGAATGTGATTGTAGTTGGAGAACGCGTACTCTCGTCTGATGCAGGGGACCATCTGGGATATTTATAGCCAGTAGAGACGAGACTAACCTGAATGCAATTACTCAAGCATGACTCTTCCCGTGTGACATGACTGCGCAGCATAGTGGCAGGTTTGCGGTTGATTTCTCTGCTTCTCAATGAGGGAAATACGGAAGGATGGTCAGAAGTGTGGCAGCTGATGCGTGCACTTTCATGTTTTGACAACTCTGTAAATCGCGTCTACTGCTCACACCATGCATCACTCTACTTCCTTTCCAATCATCTCCCCATACATCGCCTCACACACTCAAGAGATGCATATACTGCGAAATGACTCCTGTCGTGGTAGAGACGCGATGCAAGCACAAGGCGGATGAGACTCGTGTTTCATGTGCATCAATTAGAGGGTTTCTCGTGACACTGAGCCCGTGTGCTCTTCTCCTTTCCTCAACAACATTTTGGATCAGGGGTCAACCTGGCAGGAATTTGGAATAGTCTCGCCTTGAAACCAAGTTTCGTGGTATAGAGATTCTGAAACAGTATCTTACACGAATAGGCAGATTCCCTTCTCGCCGATAGAAGTAGACGGTCGACGCAGAGATGAGGCTCGTGGTCATGAACTTGTTGGCGGCTATAGCGAGCTTGGCAAACGCATTTGAATTTGGCGAGACTGAACAGCAGCAGCAGCAGGACGCTTATGGGCATCACGCCGCCGTGAGAGTGATTAAGCGTGCAGATGCAATCTCCCCTGGATATGTCGCCCCAGCTACTCTTGGCGGTGCGATGCAATTCAGCTTTGAAGGTCAACCAAACACAAAACCAGAGCCCATCAACATAATCATCTCTGGTAATTCATCCTTTAGCAATTTTAATGGTTCGACAGACACGCAAATTTTCAACACTACCAGAGGGTTGAGTCAGTACCTGAGTGCCCTCAACATCTCGGACGAATGTTTGGGCTTGCATTTGAGTACTCCGGCGTATGCAAAGATCTCGGGAAGTGCACCGGAAGTGTTGGATTTCCTCTACCGCGAAAACTTTGGTGATTATCCCAGCGGCACATGCAAGGAAACGCTTGTGGGAGGATACCATTACCGTGGTTGGCGACAGCAAGAGAGTCATGCCTTTTTCCTGGCCGGCAGTTTGGAGCAAAACTTGACGCAAAAACATGCAGTTTCCATGGATGGCTATAATCTAGCGAGGAAAGAGTTTGCAGAGCGTGCCAAGCGCGGAGGCAAAGATTACTATGGATGCACTTGGCCGCCCGCTACCGTCACGAGTGTCACGGGTCTCGTGCAAGCCGATGATGGTGGTTCACAGGGACGGTATAATCACGAACAGAGCATTGATGGAGTTGTAGCACTCATCACAGTGGGAGAGCCTCAGTGTGATCAAAACACACCTCCGCCACCTGTCAAAACATGGGCAGTGCCGGAACCGAAGACTCACGAGCCAACAAGCACAGAAGCGCCAATTACAACAACGACAATGCCCAACAGTGACGATAAATCAAAGTCTCAGCCGTCTGCTGCCTCAGGAGTACGACTCGCAGTCATGTACTCGGTCGTGGCCTGTATGGGAGCGCTATATGTGTCTATGTGAGATGGATGAAATGCGCAGCAGGTGGGCCGCTGCCTATAAAGTAACAATCCAAAACATAATTTCATTACGTGGCGCCCGCATTAAAGTCAGCGTCTGAATAAATTTCTTGGCGTTTTTGCTTGCTGCCAAATTTGGCTTTTTATCAATAAATTCCGATTGATTGCCCACTCATCAACCGATTCGCCTCCAAGTTCCGTCCCTCTGCCCATTGCTGCCTTGACGGTGATGAAGGGCCCTGCAGTATTCAATCAAGCCGCGTCCTCCTCGTCGCTGGACGACGTGACTCTGACGTATGAGAAACCAGCAGCAGATCGTAGCACAAGAAAGAGGCGCCGTCTCGTGCTGATAAGTGTTGTCGCGGCCGTCCTCCTTGTCTTTGCCCTTGCACTCGGCATAGGATTAGGTGTCGGTTTGAGGAACAAGGATAAAGCGGCCCCAAAGTATCCCTCGGAGAGTTACGCTTTGGTGGAACAATATCAAGGCACCAATTTCTTTGAGAAATTCGATTACTACCACGATGCGGACCCAACGCATGGATTCACCCTCTATCAGTTGCGCGAGAATGCCATGTATGAAAATTACACGTACGCTTCCGCCGACTCGGCCATCATTCGACCGGCGTCGACGGCCACGCAAACTGGCATCAATTCCGTGCGTTTGCAAAGCACCAAAAACTACACACAAGGCCTTTTCCTGCTTGATTTGGCGCACATGCCGTTTGGATGCGGCACTTGGCCTGCATTCTGGACGGTTGATCCGGATAATTGGCCAAACAATGGAGAAATCGACATCATGGAGGGCGTCAATCTGAATACGCACAATCAAATGACGCTACATACGACGCAAGGATGTCGCGTGAGCGGCGTGAAGCGCAATGAGACGGGCCACGCGTTGCAGACGGATTGCAATAGCGGGCACGCAAGCAATGGGTGTGGTGTGAATGACACGGCGCATGCGACATTGAGTTACGGCGCGGGATTCAATCAAAATGGCGGTGGATTTTACGCCATGGATTGGCGATCTTCCGGTATTCGCATCTGGTTCTTCCCACGCACAGCACTCCCGCAAGACTTGCAACGCCTGAGTGATGACCCGAGCTCGACTGCTGTTCCGACCATGGCAGACTGGGGGACAGCCGTCGCCAATTTCCCAGCCAGTAGTAATTGTGATGTCGACGCGCACTTTCAAAACCACAAAATCATCTTTGATCTGGTATGTTTGTTTCCCATAGAATGTTATTATATATGGAGTGCTGACCTTTATGATAGACATTCTGTGGCGATTGGGCCGGTTCCGCGAGCGCCTGGAACAATAGTGCGTGCTATGATAAAGTCACTGCGCCGACCTGTGTCAAGTACATGGAAACCAATCCAAGTGTCTTGGCCGATTCATACTTTGAAATAAAGAGTCTCAATGTATACCAGTACGCCGGCGACGGCGCAACTGAGGTCGGAAGCGAATATTATACCCCGACCAGTAGTGCCTCCGTCCGGGCTGCCACGAGTTCAGCTATACCCTCGGCCTCTGCCCGAGCATGATGACCCCCTTTTTGCGCACTCTCAGGTTTCCTTGCACATAGACTCTTCGTATAATATGCATGCTTGTGCGATTTACCCTGGAACTAAGCTTGCTCGCCAACGCCATGAAAAAAGTAGATGCCGTCGAGAAGTGGTCAAGAACGATATGACTGTTTAGCCCTTCTTCAATTTTTCAAATCTCGCCATGAGTGCATCGAAAGTTTGATCATCCACTTCCTCAGTGCCTTTTGTAACAGGTTTCAACTTGGGCGGATCCTGTTCCGTTGGAATTTTGAGTCTGGGCCGTGGATTTTCACTTGTAGGACTAGGCAGTGCAACATTCACTAGAGCAGGACTCTTGGATGGTGTGCTGGCGGCTGCTGCTGCTACTGCAGTAGCATCGTCCGCCGCAAGTGGTCCAGATCCTCCGCCAGTTTCCTCCTCCTCTTCGTCTGAAGAATCGCCACTGTGCCAGTCGACATGATATGTTCTCGCGATTTCCCTCAAGTACCGTGTCACCAAGTCCTGAGCAGGCGGTCTTATGGACAACTTGACCACAACTTTAGCGTTGACTTTCCCATCCACATTCTCTAATGCATCCGACTCAAATTGCTTTCCGTACTTGACTGCAAACATGTGTCGCAACGTGAGCAATTCCTTGACTTCCGATCGATGCGCCGCGTAAATGAGTGACTTGATGGCCTCTTCTAATCCTGGATCGCAATCGCGCGACTCGAGTAATGATAGACGAGCCAATAGCAATTCACTATATAATTCGAGCAATTCCAAGAGCTCTACAGAAATATCTTCACGGATGATATTCTCCACCCTGATACGAGCAGACGCATCTTTGCCCGCTGCCAAGAGACCAGCTAATTCGCGACGAGATGCCTTTGCCATGGCAGTCTTTTTCTGTTGTAGATTTCGTAACCGCGTAACGGACATTTTCAAATGAACCTTGAGACGAGCATGCTCTTTTGCATTCATATCGAATTGAAGTGCTGAACTGACAATCACTATGACTGGAGGCCAGTCTTTACGAATGCCGTCCATCTTGTAGCACAACCATGTGGAGACAAGCTTCCATCACTTGTTTCCGATGAGTACGACAGTACTGATCATCTGCAGGATCAGCTGCATTCTTCAGCTAGCGAGCTAATTAGCTACTTAGACAAGCCCTACTACTGACTTGCTCAGATATGTAATCAGACACGGCAGGTCAAGATGGATTTACCGATTCGCCCGTCTGATCGCCAGTATTCTGCTTCGCTAAACAGAAGAGTTGCCTCTCTGAATGTATCGGGATCAGAGACATGTGCCGTACTCGAGATTGGCTATACCAATCTGAGAGCCGGATTTTCGACCGAGTCTTCACCACGATGCGAACTCTTGCTGCGTCCGGCAGTCACAGAGGCGAAAAATCCTGATGGAAAGGACGGCATTTTACTGAAACATGATCCCATCTTGGTGCTCTCAGAGAATTGGCTCGATGAAGCTGAAGATCGGATCGAGGAGGCTGTCCGAGAAGCTGTCAATCGGTATACACACCATCTCATTGTGACTAACGTCAATCACTCTGACCGCAGCCAGATACATGTACACCTCTCTCAAAGGCAAACGTGTCGTGCTTGTGGAAAGTCATCTCATGCCCACGCGGCTCAAATGTGTCTTTGCAAGGGTGCTATTTACATATCATCAGGTACATGATGCGCGACTCTTGAGTCGGTAAAGCATAAGACTGACCTACACGGTAGCCAAAAGAATTGACATTTTTGCACGCTGGCGTCTGCTCAATGCTAGGCATTGGACTGCCGTCCGGCATCGTGGTCGATATAGGTACAAGGGAATGCACAACTATGCCCGTGAGTCCCCTTCAAAGATTCGATTCCTGCAGAAAGGAAAGCGCTAATGAACAGATTTACGACTATCGACCTCTGAATATGTTGGTACAAACAACGAGAATTGCTGGATCAGCCTTGATTGCACGTACGAGATTTTTGCTCGCAAGTTATAGTCAACCAGTACTCAGTCACATCAGTCACGAAGACATCATGAATTTCATATCATTGGCTCCAGTGTGTTTACCTACATCGCCGCTCGACACGCATGTCACAGAATCCATACCTGACCAAGAACTATTCATGCATTACAATCTCAAAGCATATAAAGGCAAAACTTTTTCATGGAAACAGCCTTCAACTGAAGTTGCAGTACATTTGCCACAATGGGTCCGCTTAGCAATTCCCGAGATATTCTTCGAGGCACGTAATTATCATGCTGATCCGGCCTACCGATCAATCCCTGCATGTCTCGGCAGTGTCTTGAAGGGCGCACCTATGGATATAAAGACGCACTTGAACACGCTAGTCATCACTGGTGGTTTATGTCGTCTTCCCGGTCTACAGGAGCGCATTCGTGTGGAATCTGGGATAAAGGTAGCGGAAAACATCTATGGTGCCGATTTATCGTGGACCGGCGCAAGTTTAGCTACGTCTATTGGATTATCAGGACAGTCTGTCACTATACAACAATTCAACAGCACCAGCAGAGTGCCCGACTGGTCTAATCCGAAGGGCGTCTGATGAAGTTATGTAGTGGAAATTAGCGTATGGTCTATGTACAGAATATTCAAATTTCATCATGTATCAGCTTCTGGATAGCTGCTTTATCCACGGCGTAGTGCTTGATATATTCCAGCTCCAGTGGATGTACTCGACTGCCCAATAAGACAAGTGAGTGCAATGGGGGACCAAGGTCAGCATCGACCAATTGCCTCAAAGTGCCTGCCACAATCTTTTGATCTTTTGCACCGATGCGTCCTACACCGATCGCTAGAGTGTGCTCATCATAACACGGTTCTTCTTGCGCTTCCTCCCGCTTGAGGTTTGAAATTTCCAGCATTTGTTCAGCTGCTGTAGAGACAGTCATATACCTTGGTGGTTCGTAAATCAGTCGTCCGCGAGCCATATTTTCAAGCGACTGTTCCTTGACTTTGATATCGAGCAACATGAGTGTATGCAATCCAATCTTTCTATTCTCCTCGACGCGATCGTAAAACGAAGCTGGCTTCCACGTCTCTGTGAAAAAGACGAGAGAAACGCATTGCCCGAAATTATACAACTGTAACCCACAAGCTCCAACAGCATTCATGATGGATGCATTGTGGATGACTTCCACCTCAATATTCAATTCCCGCGCACGCAAGATGAGATCGGTATGTGTCGTAGCACCAAAAGGATCACCCACGACGAGAAAAGCAATATTGCTTTTCTTTGCATCCTGAAGAATATCGTCGGATCCAGATTCCACCAGCTCCCGATCTGCAATTGTCACGGGCACGCCATAGAATGCTTCTAATTTGGATGGATCGCACAGGAGTATCGAGGTATAAGATTCGAGAAATACTTTGCTGCATGACTTGACTGCCTCCAGTCCGCGCACAGTGATGTCCTTTTCATCCGCCAGTCCAAGTCCCACTACATAGAGCATCTCGCCAGCTTGATTGAAGGTAGCAAGGGTAATACAAAAAAAAAAGTTGCGCTACCGCACACAAGCCACTCACTTCCTCCACAAACTACCGGCCATCTCAAGAGTCGCAATTTTGGGGGAGTCCATGTACGTAGCCATCAGGCGATACAGCTCAATACTGCGGCAGCAGTTGCATGCGCGCAATTTTTCCATCCACGCCATCATGTCTGTCTATCGCTCAGAAATCTCGCAGATGATGTTTGTCATTGGCGATTCTGAACCGGTTCTCGAATCAACCACATTGGTGGAAGAGATTGTTCGCGCACAAGTGATTGAAATGTTGACGCAGGCGTCTCAGCAAGCATCGAAGCGCAACTCAAAGTCCATCTCAGTGGAAGACTTGATCTTTCTCATTCGTCACGACAAGGCGAAAGTAAACCGCTTACGCACCTATCTCTCCTGGAAAGATGTGCGCAAAAACGCCAAGGAAACAGACGGTGGAGCAGATGGGACGGAGTTGCTGGAAGATGGCGTTCAGCCAGAGAGTAAACTCAAGTATAAAAAAGCAAAAGTCGGATTACCATGGGACCTCAATTCGATGTTTTCCGAACAAGTGCCTGAACGTGAAGACGAAGAAGACGAGGAAGAAACGGAAGCGTATTTCGCCACGATGCAGCGACTGAAGAATGCGGATGAGAGGACGAGAGGAATGAGTAAAGACGAGTATGTGCATTGGAGTGAATGCAGACAAGCCAGTTTCACCTACCGCAAGAGTAAACGGTTTCGAGAATGGACGCACATGGCGCAACTCACAGAGTCACGGCCGAGCGACGATATCGTCGATATCCTCGGCTTTCTCACCTTTGAAATCGTAGCGAGCATCACGGAGGAAGCGCTCAAAATCAAAGAACGCGATGCCGATGGCGAGGAAGCAAGTCGAGGGCAAAAGTGGAAACGACGAAGGAGCGAAGAGCGCACGCTCTTTGATGCACCAGAAGAAGGGAAATCACCACTCAATGTCAAACACATTGAAGAAGGATACAGACGCTTGCAAGTGCCCACCAGGAAAAGCACAGCCATACGTGCCTACCACGGTGGAAGATGCAGACTCAAGCAGGTTTTGATATAGACGCTTTTGCAAAATCATATTTGATTACTGGTAGTACATGTTTTTCTCCCTCCCTAATGCCGGCTTATCGCGTTTTTGAGTGGTCATTACATCGTCTCTTTTTTCTGTTGTCGCAACAAAGACACAGTCTAAGCATCCTTCTTTGCCTTTTCAGCAATCTTTTGAGCTTCTCCAGCACGTTGGCTCAGGATGTCCTTGATTTCATTGAAGGTCTTTTCACTCAACTGCTTGGCCTCATCTCCATGCTTCTCAGCAGCTTCCTTGATGTCCTTGATCTTGCTGAAGATCTCGGATCCGGATGGAATTCCATTGAAGTACTTTTCAATGTCAAATCCAGACTTTGAGGCAGCAGACTTGGCTTTGTCTGCATACTCTTGAAGCGCCCCAAGATCCTTCGAGTCGACAGCCTTCTTAACGGACTTGATGAGTTCATCAATGTTGCCATTCTTCAGTGCATCTTTGTTCTCCTCAACAAACTTCTTGGCATCTGGGAATTTCTCAAGCAGCGGGGTGACTGACTTCTCAAAGCCTGAGGAAAAAGCTGCTTCACCCTTGTTCTTCAAGTCAGAGTATGAGTCGCTGACGAGTTTTGCAATCTCTGTCAAAGATCCGGCAGAGAGTCCTTTAGCAGCGATATCCTGCACCTTCTTGTAAACCTCATCGTATTGCTTCTTGGCATCTGGGCCATACTGATCAGCCATTTGCTTCAAATTGTCAAGCTTGTCGCCCACTTTGTCCTTAATTTCCGGGTGCTCTTTCATAATGTCGCCTCCAACAGACTTGGCAAGCTCCTTGATCTCTTCAATTTTCTTCTCGAGGATAGACCAAGCCTTGCTGGCAGTCTCGAGCGACATGCCATCATTCGAGATACCTTTCAATTCTTTATATGTATCCGACACAAGTTTGTCGACCTTGTCCCCGTGTTTCGCAGAGACCTTGTCGAGGTCATTGAAAGCAGAATCCACAATGCCTTTGGCTCCAGGAATAAAGGCTGCATAACTTTGTGCAAGACCTCGGACATACTTGAGAGCCTCTTTGGGCTCCGGTGTCTTCTCCGCGAGTTTAGCCTTGGCATCATCGTAGTACTTCTTTGCTTCCGTTGCAGTATTTACGGCGGCCTTGGCTCCGCTGTAGTGGTAGTATCCTAAAACCATTAATATACAAATGATAGAGCAGAATCAATGTCTCTAACCATATCCCAGACCGAAAGCAACCAACCCACCAGCAACACCTCCTGCTATGGCTCCTGAACCACCACCAGCTTTTGCCGGAGATGCGGAATTGTACCGAACATTCTTGATGACCCGAAGGTTTCGAGTCGTACGTAGAGATGATCGAGAAATCATTATAAAGATAGTTTGTAGTATGAAAAAGATTCGGTTACAATATCTTAGTGGATAGAGAAGGGACGAGAAGAAGAAGAAGAAGTTGGAGCAGTTGGCCCGGAAAGCAAGAGGCGCATGAAATTGCAACGTCATAGGCGAGCCGGGGTGTGCGCCATTTCTTGTGAAAGCCACTTTGCCTTTCAGTCCTCCTTGGACAGTTTAGCAATGTTCCACAACTGATACACTTCTGCTCTCAAGGCATCCTTGACATTCACCTCATACTCGCACTTCCTGAATCGGATATTGGGCAGTGTTCGCTTCTTAAGGTCACCTTCCCATATACAGGTGCACTTGTTCGTACTATAATCCACTTGAGACTCTTTCTCCGCCGCATCCGATCGTGGACCTTCGGTCCACAGTATCCTTGATTCCATCAATTTTTTGAAGAACTTGATACTTTTTGCTCCGCCCTCGACATAGACCATATTGAAACGTGGATTGAGTATGACAACCCCTGTCAGTCCGCATTGTTGCGCATTCTCGTCAACACGTCGCCGGTGATAAGCATTGGCCATGATTTCTACACGCCAGGCCACGGCTTTTATTCCTCGAGCCTCGTCCTCAGCAAGCCTTTCAGCCGCTTTCGCCTTCTTTTCTTCGTGTGTGAGCTTCCTCTCCTCGTTCGTCTGCTCGTGCTGATCTTTACGAGCCTGAACTTGTGCAAGGACTTCGCGCTCGACTTTTGTTGGATCTTTCACGACGGAATGAGCCAGGACTGTGGCCATATTTGATAACTTTACCTTGGGCTGATCCTGTGGCATGAGACCCAGTCTCTGTTTGTCCTGTTTGTCTTTGAGCTTAGCTGCTCTTTCTTGATTTCTGATCTTCTTGTGTTCCTTTGTCGTGTACATGACAGGTGCAGGCGCGGGTGCGTTCAGATCCGATGGTGCCGGCCTAGGTATAGGATGCTGAATCATAACAGTGATTGGACTGTCATCACAGAGAATCTTGAGCAGATTCGTTTCGATGTCATCATATGTCATGTTTGTAGTGTATGGTGCATCCCACCACTCAATCTCTGGCGGTTCCTCTTTCTGTATAGCCCTGCCAGACACATTCAAATCATCCTCGAGGCCGACTCTTCTAGCGGTCGCGGCAATACGAGCTTGTAGAGCTTTCAATCTTTCTTCTTCTCGAATCTGATTTGCTTGGGCAATATATTTGCCAGGCTCACTAAATTGTAACGCCTTTGACCGACGATCCACCGGTCGTGACGTGTCTCTGCCTCCAAGCTTAGCATCAAAGTATGGATTCTCCTCAGGATCAGTGTAACTCTCATTCGGACCCGATAGAAGCTCTAATTGCTTACTCTTAGCAATGACTTTAGGGGCATCGACTTTTCGATTAGCAATAGTTGTGGCGAACTTTGGAAGCTGACTATTGCGCTTATTAGCGAGAACAAGACCATCCTGCAACGCTGGGTGCAAGCTCATCTCGAGACCACCTCTCGCATCATATTGTTCTTTTTGTGTCGTGTCTGGTAGCTCAGTCTGAACCCTCTTTTTCATAGAGGCTGCCGTGGCCGCATCTATCCTTCTTTGCATGTCTGTCCGGGAACCACTTCCAGCATTGCGAGATGTAGCAGTCGGTACAGTCTTCTGGACTTGCGGCACCACAGCTGGAGCCGAAGCACTATCCAGTGGTTTAGGAGACTTGTGCTGTACATTGAGCTTGGCAAACTTGGCAAATTGCGCTGCAAGAGCAGCTTTGCCCTTCGCGACTGCGTCGTGGGTATCAGAATGCGGTCTCTTCGACATTACAAGCGAACAGGATCAAGGATGAGGTGCGCCAACATGTTGTCATTGCTAAAAACAATCTGCAGAAGTGCCGAGCGGGTAAATTACGCCGCAGGAAACATTCTGACTCACAGCTGCGGCGTGCATGTATACAGGCTCATGGTAGACAAACAGCAGCAGCAAGAGCAACAATCACAGCGAATCGCGTTGATTCTGGTAGTGATTCGGTATTCGCAGCAAAGCTCTCAGTCGCAGGATTTTGTGATTTGGTGTAAAGTATCAATTTATCAATGCTCGAGCTGTAATATATAGTCAAGTAATACTGTGATTTCCTACATCACCTTATCGCGAAGGATCCGTCCTTTCCAAAAACCTAGCCAAGATTAGCCCATCGAGTTCTATCATCGGCTTTTGACGTGTCTTACGCATAGCCAGAAACGTGTCTATGCTCCTTCAACATGGAAAGATACCCTAAATCACATAGTCAACATAAGATGGACTTGGCAACGAGTGAGTTGACGCACGCTCTGCCAGTTCTTTACAATTGACCTGGTGATTGACTCCTTCCGACCTGTAGCATTTGGACAGCTCGACACGAACTAGACGTTGTTCCATCGTCTTGATCCATTGTTCTCGAAGTGTGGAATTTCGAGCCGCGATAACCTGCTTCCGATCTAGCCGGCATTAATCATGCTGTCGCTGATGCGGTGGAAATCCTCTGACCCGTGAAATCAATGTCCTCATAATTAATCACTTCGTGTGGTTTGTGCTGATAGCCATGGCCTTGGAGAGTCAGTTTCTGTCAGAAAGTGAAGACCAAGATGACGCACTCGACATGTTGGAAACAGACAGCTGCGACACGGAAGGACAACAGCACAGACGGTTTGGCTCAGAAGATGCTAAAGGGTCTTCGGTCTTGTTGAGCCGCAATTGCAATGCCCTGCGGCAGATGTTGCTACTTTCAGAACTGCCACTATTTGTCTCTCTGAGAATTCAATTGCAAAGTCTATGGTTCAACATGTTATAGCTGCTAGCCTATCATCTGACTGACAGCTCATCAAGGCTGATTACTTTGACTGTCACTCACGATCAGATTTGAATGAAGACTCGATTCTTCTAACGCGAAAATGTATGCTGCAAACACCAAGAATCAGTTCAGGTTCTTGACAATATACCCAGATTAGTTTAGCTGATGTCTTCATTATCGACGAAGTAGAGGTTTCTGTGGAGAGAACTGTCTTTTTCTAGAGTGAAAAAATGATGATATGTACAAAAATTGAAAATGAGACCAGCTCTGAGTCTATGCTCCTATGACGATACTGACATTCTTCTTATCGCAGTCCAATGTGAGTATTGACAAAGTCGGCGTGGTCGACAGTCAATTCAGGTATACCGTGCACAATATTGTCGACGGCTTCCACACCAATCATGAATGAGTGATCTTGGTTGGCGACTTCATATCTCCATGATCCGAAACGACCACGCGACCAAATGTCCTTTGATTTCGTGTATGGCAGTATCTTCTTCAGAGCACCTTCTCGCTCAAGCGATGGCGTCGGGTATCCGTGCTCAAACTTGCGGTGATATGTCGAGACAATTTCGTCGGTAGGAAGTAGTAGCGATGAAGCAATGGCTCCAGCGATCGTATCCTTGATCATGTTTGCCTCATCCACGGGTTTCATGCCAGATTCAGAGACCTCCATCATGAGACTCCAATAAGGTCCAGCTTGCTCTTCGCCAGAGGCCGGTTTAGAGCCATCGGCAAGCTGGATAGTCTTGAGCTTGATTTCTGCTGATGGCTGATTGTATGGCGAGTAATTGGAGAAGACAGTAGCTCTGTAGAATGGGCAGTGGTCCTCCGGGAAATACAACCAACACTTATCGCCGATTCGTTCAGGTCGCTTTCCCCGAATACCGAGACCAATGACATGCGTCGATGAGTAGTAAAGGTCATCGGTCATTTTGACAGCTTCCTCATCGCCCATGATTGCAGTCAAATGATCGATAGCCATGGTGGAGATCAACTTGTTGTATTGAATGGACGATCCGTCCTTCAAATGTACAGTCTTGGTATCAGCATCGACTTTGACGACCGTCTTGTTGTACTCTTGTCGCTCTTCTGGAATTGTCTTGGCCATGGCCTTCCAGATTCCACCTGTGCCGTCACGAGCAGGAAACTTGAACGTAGCCTATTCGTTATTAGTAGATTGGAAAAATCGGTGGAACTGCTTAACGTACGTTTGGTCCCCAATTGCCAGCAGTCTTGTTGAGAAGTACATTGTTGAGCACTTTCTTAAGATCGGGCGCGGCAACACGTTCTCCCAGCCATGCGCACTGCATCTTTGTTGTAGGAACTGCCCAGACCTTGAAATTGTACGGTCTCATGAAGATATTGGCAATCCCCTCACCCATGTTTCGAAGAATCCATTGGTCGAAATCCTTGGGCTTTGTCGTGGCAATTTGACACTCCATTGCTGCATCAACGAGACCGTTCATACAATCAACTTGGTCTTCCTTGGGTAGCATGGAGATGTTGTTCTGGTATGGGTACGGCACCCAGAGATCCCTGCTTCGAACATAAGATACTCGTTCATGGCTATACCAGTCGTCGTCGTTTGGTAAAGCTTCAGCAATGCATTTATCAAAATACTTGTAGTGAGAGAAGATGACGTGTCCACCCACATCATACAGAAACCCCTCTGGTGTGCTATCTGTACTTGCAAGACCCCCGGCTTCCTTGAATGCATCAATCAACAGCCAATCGTCGTGTTTGAGTTCATTGAGACGCTTCGCAGCACCCAGGCCAGTCGGGCCGGCACCAATGACGAGAATGTCGACTTTCCTGTTGGACACCATGAGACGAGTAGATGACGGGTAAAGAGAGTGGGAATAGGGAAGGTGGTGAGAGTTTTGGCTTGAACGAGTGAGTGGGAGGAAAGAGGGAAGAGCACGCGTGGTCTTTATGTATCTCTCTATCTCTCAACAGGAGACGTGTGTTAAAATTCACTCACACAACAAACGTTTACAAGGAGACGGGGGAGACGCGTCATGGCACACAAGTGCGTGCGTGGATTGGTGAATCTGGCCAGCAATCGTCCTTACCGTTTCCTTGTTTGCAGTGAGGAGGCAATCGAATGAGTAACGGGAAAACCCATCGAAAAGGGAAAAGTTTGTGGCAATTTTCATGCAGCCATCCATGAAAATCTGCCTCCCTAGCCCGGGCCCCTTGCTAAGGACAATCTTTAATGTGTGTTTTATGTAAGCTAGACGAATTGTTCATACCCACTGTATAATTTGCAATAGCCACTTGCTACTCAAAAAGCGGTTCAAGATGCAAAGATCGTACCATAGTGTGTGTGCGACGAGACATCACGATTGAATGCAAACAAAAGGCTAATCTTGGCACAACAATGAATCCGCTTTCGTCGTTTGTTTTTACTGCAAAGTTCTCGCTACCTGAATATAGTGGCACTTCGGTGGTGGACAGCCGCATCTGCACACACCAACCTACCGCAATCAACGTGGGATCAGCCCCAAGATAAACTATGAAGCCAAAGGACATTGGAGGCTTTTCCACTTGATCAAAATTGTCTCCGACCATTCACGAATCACTCAGATCGACATGGATGATGTACAGTTCAAAGTACTGGGAACACGTTATCATGCAAACCCTGGAGAGACATCTCAATGCTGTATTGCCTATCGCTCTCTATATAGAAATCCTTATTACTAAAGACACCTGAGCAAGTTGTTACAGGAAACTAAAGTCTCCATTCCTTTCCCTCACCATCTAGAACAATTTTCAAGACACGGGCACTTTCGTTGTGATTTGAGACTGCAGAGAATGACCAGACATAGACATGAGCAACAAGAACCCACAGCCAACACATACCGCGATGGCGGTTATCTTCTTCCAAGCAGTTGTGGAAGAGGCTTTGGCACCTGTAGTAGGCAGACTGCTCTTCTCACTGAAAATCTCCTTGATGCCACTTGCACCCAACTTGTAGTACACTAGACCACCGAGAGCAATCGAGTATCCGAAGAATTGTAAAGCTGACACGTGAGTGCCCCAGATAGCGATCGAGGCTCCTACAAGTAAAATATCCTTCAGGACGCCGGAGAGAGTTAAGACCAATGAGGATGTTTTGCCAATGAGGAATACCACAGCAATATTGAGGCAAAGAGCGGTAGCTGCATTGAGGAGCAACATGAGGTATCCTACATCCTGGAATGCTGAAATACTCAATTCTGACCCTTCGAAGAACAAACACATGGCTCCATTGAAGACTGCACAAATAGGGGCGAAATAATACAAACTGACCAAAGGATCCATCTTGAACTCAGATCCACTGAGTAGTCTCTGGACCATGACCAGTCTCGTTGCCTCGAAAGCGATACCGAAGGCTTGGTAGACAAAGCCAATCATTACAAAGTCGATTTCGCCATAAGAAGCGATAACGACACCAACAACAATAGCGGAGACGTTGCCGAGTTTTCGCAGATTCGGTTCTTCCACAGCAAGTATCCAACTGGCTATCAGGACTGCCACAGGAGTGACGGCTTTCAGCATCTGGATGAACGCGACCGAGAGGTATAGATAAGCCTGATTCGAACAAATAAGACTTGCACTGAAGAAAGCACTAGATTATTAGCTTCTAATTACTGCAACGCTTGACTCATCGTTCGAGCATCTTGACATACCCAATTGGCACAATTGCACGTAAATAGACCTGTGGCGTCATCTTGACATCCTTGAGACCATCTAGCATATGCGTAGTTCGCTTCATAACTTGTGTTGCAAGTGTCGCGAAAATTAGATGCCCTATCCGTCTCAGTTTCCATCTGTCAAAGCTGTCATGAATATTGTCATACAGGTCGTTAGAGCCATTGGGAACTTAAATCCAGCGGTATGTAGTATATACTTGTTGAAAAGAATCACAGCAGAACTGAAGAAGATCCATGTCCTTTGATCCAGTCAGTTACGCTCGCTCGCTTGCACATATGACAAAGACACGCACGATACATATGCCGCTGGATGGATATTGACTCGTGGTGTTATGCGAGTGTCAGTCATCGTAACGAGTATGACAGAGATTCAATCGTGTGGGTGTGAATGATCTTTTTGTCGGTATTGGAAGGTTTGGAAAGAATGACAAACGACAAGTTGACGCAGTAACTTGAGAACAGCGTGTTGGACTTATATTTGTGAGGAATAGATTGGCAGCTAAGCGACACGCTCCGTTCAGGGGAAAAAGTGGTTCCGGCTTGCTGTACGGGGTAGGCAATTGAGGACGTTTTCCAAAAAATCGGGCCAGCACGTTCAACGCCTGCATCGTTGAACGAAATTGGTGGAGAGCGCCACGAAGGGCGTTTTGGGCGGCAGCAAGTTGGCCTCAGCTGCAGTGGGACATGTACTCGACCCTGCTATCATATTTACAGTGATGGATGCGGAAGACTTGACAGAGAGTGTGCCTCAGGAGTGCACAAGTGGGGTGTGTAAAGGCTACAGGCCCTACTTAATACACAGTATTCATCAATTGAAAGAAGGAAATCATGCACGCGAGAGTCGGATGACAAAACAGGAGCACCGTCCGATAGGGGGAAACTGTGGAATATTCGATTTCTATCCAAGGAACGTTTCGTGCTTGCCGTTTGCGTGACCAAAATCTGAGGCAGAGAACTCTTTCATTCCGAAGGACGCATCAACTGTAGTTTACTGTCCTGGGCCAAAAATTACTTCAGATGTTTCAGTCACAGCCTTGTGTAGATTAGTCATCAGAAAACGGTGCGTTACCGAATGCTTGGGAACAGTATGTTGATGCCAGACTCCGGAACTCTTCTCGCGACAAGACTTTTGGGGGTTCCGAAAAGTTCCAAAGCAGTGAGAGCATACATCAAGCAGATAAAAAGTGCACAAGTAGAAAGCAAGCAATTTGACATTCGCATTTCTATAACGAAATTGAAAACACGATTTCAATCTATGCAATTGCAATCATATTCAGTTCATTGTGGTTGTAATAAGCATACATCGCATATAAGCTCATTACCATCTCTATTTCTCCTTGCCGTTCCATCGAGGGTAGGGTGCTTGTGTACCGTTCCTGCTTTGATGGTAGCTCATAAACTGTGACCGACTTTAGTCTTAGAAGGAAGTGGCAGGTTGGCTAGACGCGTACGCTCCATCATTAGCTGGTAATGCAGGTACGCTTGACAACTCTTCAACGATCGATACTGGTGTATTTTCGTAGGAAGACGAGGTAACGGTTGTCCTCGTGATCACTTCTGGCTCAGCTGGTCTGCTAACATGGATAGAAGAAGTTGAAGATGTTCCGGTGGCGGAATCCTGCTGCATATCGGCAAAACTGGATCGATCGGTCGAGTGTTGAGCAGTCTTTGATTGTTGGACTAGGTCATTGAGAAGAGCGTCCGCTTCAGGGTGACTTGTTCCCAAAGGCACAGAGTTTCCGGTATTCTTCGGCTGTTGAGCAAGGTTGTCAAGAACTGATTGGTTTTGGACAGGGCCTGGACCAGAGATATATCTGTTGACATCAACACCAGCCTTGTTGCCCAAATCAATTGCAGTCAAGCGAGCCTTTTCAGAAGCGGCGCTTGCATGTTTTGAAGCCGTGTCAACAGCATTGTGGTAATGGGCCGAGCCCATCTCTGAAGCCTTGTTGAGTTGTGCGTCGATCACGTCTTGGTTTTGAATATAAACAGGAGGCAGAACGAACGCAAGAACAATGCCAATCATTGCCAGAGCCCACAATGGGAGGAATTTGATCAGATTGTAAGCGACGAAAGATAAGACAAACGCAGCCGAAGTATGCTTTACATTCCGTACAAAGAAAAGTCGCTGTGCCTCAGTGACAGCGAAATTGACCAGTGAGAAGATTTCATTGAAAATTGGGTCCATAGTTTGTCGTGACACGGTGAAGTACTGCTTCGGAGCAAATTGTGCCACAAGACCCTCATTACTTTGAAAGATGAATCTGCCAGCGACTTCGAGTGCTGTGGTAGATGCCAAGCCAATCCAGACCATTCGAAACACGAATTTAGGAACATTGACAACTAATCAATTAGTCATGGCCGAAAGTGCTTCAGTAAGACCAACTTACACTGGGTGAAAATGATACTTGAGAGCAAAGTGGTGAGAATTACACCACTAGCTCGTGGGTGTTTCCAGGTGAGTAGCTCGAAGAAAACTAGAATTGCGTGTGAGCTAGAATGCTCATGTGACGATAGAAGATGATTACATGAATTATATCGACCAACAGGATGCCCTTGACTATCGATAGAACTGCCAAGAGCGCTCAGCTCTTCAGAAACTTTATCAGCCTCTTTGAGAATAGCTGGCGGCGCGGCGATGCCAGGAGCAGTTCGCTAACACGAGTTAGCATTCAAGATCAAAGCATGAATTGAGCAGCTTACTTGAGGAGAGGTCATTGACTGGGCGTTGACGTTTCTCTCTGTGGTAAGACCGGACTCTGGGACAAAAGTAGAGTTGCTCATAACTACAGGATGATGGCTAATAGGAGAGATACTCGGGAGAGCAGGAGAATTTATTCGCGAGGGCTGCCCGTTCGATCAGGTGCGTGTGAGTATGACGCGCAATGGCACAAACAACTTGGTGCATCAGCCACTTGATGAACGTTTGTCCTCTGCGACGCATCATCATCTCCTCCTGTCTGCATCTGCTTGCTCCACGAGCATGAATGCTTTCAGATCTTAGTCTATATCATTATCCCCTTATCATTCGCCTGTATCTGTGTCGACGACTTGTACATGTCCTTACATTTGTTTGCTTGCATGTACCCAGCCACACCATGAAAGAACGTGTGGGGACAACGGCGGCCTTCTAGAATCACAAAAACGGGAATTTAAGGCCGCGCAATCCATGCACTCAAGTGCATCCATCAAGATTCATGCCGTTGTGTCAAATTAGTCCAAACGTCTTGTCAATAGTTGAAACAGTCGCGTCCTTTGGTGGCTTCCCAGTCGCGCTTCACGCGTCCTCATGATCTGCTTGTTTAATCACCGTCATAGCAAGGATTTGGTATCAGCGTGCCATCTCTCCATTCACAAATGACTGGCGATGTACAAGATCGTGGAAGGACGCCGCTGCCGAGTTCCATACTAGGATCAAGATCGTTGAGTCTCACAAACTTCGAGTTCATTGATACACTTCCATTCGTCGATGCTCACATACGAAATCTCACTCTGCTGCAGGGGCAAGATCTAGCAAAGACACGGCGCAGGGGCTCTTCTTCCTTCCGGCACAGAGAAAAGAGTGACGATTCCATTACAGTGTATCCCGCTTTACAGCGTGTCAATGCGCAGCAGAATGTCATAGCAAGAGACGTGCCTCAGATCAGCGTGATCGAGCCACCTCACATACACAAAGATCACTGCGTAACAACAGAAAGTGTTATGCCTCCTCCAATACAAGCAAAGTACTCGTCAAGTGATCTTGCGGGACAGCAGACCAATGCCGAGGATGCGAGACTTGATCGAGAAGGGTTAGAGGATTATAGTGGTGTGGACGTCACGCAGATTGATCGATATGGATTTTATGCGCAGAAAGTACCGCGACGGCTCTCGATAACGGATGTGAATTCTCCTGGAGTCGACCCTCCGGCTTCAGAACGAAAAGTGACACTTAGCCAGCGAGCACTAAAGCGAGCGAGTGTTAATTTGGGGATATTCAAACCCACAGACTACTTGGAAATTCCAAAGACAGAACAAATGAGCGTTGTTAAAGAGGTCAGTCGATCTCAGAAGTGGATGAGAATGGCAGTAAGGCGAGATTTCAACTCGCCATTCGAGTTCAAACGAACAGAGAAGCTCAATAAAAGAGTGTACAAAGGTATTCCAGATTGTTGGCGATCTTCAGTCTGGTCTTCTCTTATGGACAACCAAATCGGGAGCATAAGCTACCATATACTCTTGCAGAAATATGCTTCAATGAACGAAAGGCATTGTGAACAGGATGAACAAATTGACCTGGACGTCCCTCGAACAATTTCTGGGCATGTTTTATTCAGACATAGACACGAGGGTGGTCAGCGACTCCTTTTCAGGATTTTGCATGCTATTGCGCTAGAGTGTCCAGAAGCGGGATATGTACAAGGCATGGCATCTGTCGCTGCCACGTTGTTGTGCTACTATGTTGAAGAGCACGCTTTCGTTATGCTCTATCGTCTATGGACCATGAGAGGGCTCGCGCGACTTTACGAACCAGGATTCAAAGAGTTAATGGTCGCCTTCGATCGCCTTGAAATGAAAATGAAGTCGACCGAAGTCGGACGCCATTTGATAAACATTGGTTGTCAACCACTCGGCTGGGCTACTCGATGGTATCTCACTATTTTCCATGTCTCTGTCCCGTTCCACACTCAGCTACGCATATGGGATTTGCTAATGCTGCATGGTAAGCAGCAAGAGGTCCAATCCTTCCTTGTACTTGAAGCGACTTCTTTAGCGCTCATAGAAGGCATTGAAGCTCGACTTCTTGCGTGTGACTTTGAGCAGGCAATGAGTGTTCTGACTCAGCCAGTCCAGGTGCAAAACGATGATCGGTTGATACATGCTATATACAAGAAACTGAGTTGACCCGATAAGTATAAATGATCAGAGCAACAGTGATTATATCAGGGGTTTCTCAGCTCTCCATGTGCTCGAAGGATAAGACGCAAGAGTGCACAATGCTCTTGATGGTAATGAAACACCTTTAGACCACGACTCACGATAGCATCATACGCAACGTGCGAACACAAGTATGGACCTCGTGTGAACACGTTGCATCTCGCAAGGTCTAAACGCTTGGCTACCTTACAGGAGTGAGCTGGCCAAGCTATATAAAGAAGCCGGTATCGCCCTACTCAAGTTGTTTTACGACTACAATAAAAGTATGGTCTACCTTTCATCACTCCTACTCGCTAGCTCTGCCACTTTCATTTCCCAGACTGGAGTCTTCGCGAGCCCTACTCCAGCCGTGGACGCGGTCAGATCATGGGGCTGGATGTGGGGCAATCCTCCACCAGTTGATTATGCTCTGTCAGAGACCACAACTTGTGTCAAGACTGGCCACGCCTGGCCAGCTGGTAACGTACAGGCAGAGCCAATCGACTCGATTGTGGTTCACTCTTCGCCAAACTCTATCAATGGTCTAACCGTTACTTACGCTGGATCTGCTCCAGTACTCCATGGTTCCGCCACTGGATTGGCCACTCCTCTCACTATTGCCGCAGACGACTACCTTACCTCAGTCTCTGCTGGCTGTGGCCCCACCGGAGTCTCTTCTCTCGCACTACACACCCATTCTGGTAAATCAGTTTCTGTCAATGCTGGTCGCGGAGCTAGTCTCTCCTTTGCAGGCTCTGCCATCTACCAGATCCTAGGTTCGGCTGGTCCGACTCAGCTAACAGCAATTGGAATCACCGCTTCAGAAGTTGAGGGCAACGAGTAGAGGCAGTGCTTCAGCTCATTAATAGATGTTGCCGTGCTTATTAGCGGCCAACCAAGGTTACAAACAGCGGTCTACTCTCCCTAAGCTTTCCCATGCTCTTGTATGATCTTGTCAATTCCCAAATTTATTAATGAAAACATGATGGATCAAACAAATGAACGCGGCATCCTCCGAGGAGTTCAATTGCTCACAGTACATTCTGCTTCTTGTTCAGCTTCAATCATGACGTTCGATTACTGTTTATGCTAAGAGTACAATCCACCACTATGGTAAGCTGCAGTATGAATGATGGAGAAGCCTATATATCGGTGGCTACTTATAAAAGAAAGTCGTTTTCATTAGACTACTAGAACAGAAGGTTGTTGAGGAGGTGATTTTGCAGCGCGGAGTGTAGGTCCTTTGAGAGCATGCGAGTTGTCCTCAGACGCATTAGTCTCGCTAAAGAAAGCATTACCAGAGTCTCTGAGCCAATCGACCGAGTGTTCCGGTGTCCAGTGCATCTTTCTTTGTTTTCCCAATCGTTTCTTCCTTTTCTTCTCTTCGTCTTCTTCTGCTTCCAAGCTCGATTCAGAAGTGCTTGGGTTATGTACTTGGAGTGACGATTGAGGATATACTCTTTGGGAATCCTGAAAGTATGGGTTTAGATATGTGCGACTCGGGTCGAGTGGTTCAGTGAGTTTGCGTGGTTCAGCCAAGACCGTCTGTGAAGAGACAGGTCTTTCTCTGATCCTCGTTCTGGTGCCCATGAGTTGTTCTTCTGACTGGAGCTGACGTCGCGTTGGTGGAATTGCGTCTGGTTGAGGCAATAATGTGTCTGGGGCAGTCTGCGCCCAAGAAGACAGGTCATAGGGATCAAACAAGTATGCCTTGGTCTCTTGAGAACCAAGTGGTGGTTGCATCTGCTCCTGATGCTGCTTATCTTGCGAGGATCTTGTCACTTGTTTGGTCGTGACTGAGATTTGGATGGACACATCTTTCCTCTCCTCTGTATGCCATTCGTGGTTATCCGATACCCTTTGACGTGTTGGAAAGCAGAAGAGAGCTTTGATAGATGCTGCCACGCTCATATTGTCCAAATTAGAGATTGAGAGAGAACGTGTTTGTAAGTATGTGTGTAGAGACTCCTAACGTTTAGGGTGTGACCTGTTTGCCAACTTTGAAGCAAGAAAAGAAGGTGTGAATGTCAATGTTGCTGCTGCTAAAGAGAATTGACAGATCAAGGAGTTCTAGCATGAGCTGGAGTTTGAATTCCAACCATGCACAAAGTGATCATCCACCTCTAAACGAGCTCACTCTATGCTTCTTCAAACTGTTTTGCACCCAGATCACATATAAGTGGCGATCAATAGACTCCATCAAGCTATCTCGAGGATATCCAACATGTCACATGACTCGCATTGGCACTCAAGTACGATATTCACTCTGTATTGCTGTGGTGTGGCGCATGAAGACACAGAGCTCCACAAAAAGTTGTGGAATCCACAAAAATTGATATTCGTGCAGGTTCACCAGAACAGATTCCAGTGACTCACTCCGGTGTCCTCTACCATAGACTGTTTGGCACGCAGTTCTATAAGCCCTAGCTATGAGTCGAATCGCACGCAAGCCGAAGTTCTATGTTGAAGATACGCTCCGTAGAAGTACCGATGATGCTACTGGAGTTGTCATCAGAACGTGGCACGACCTCGAGCATCCGCCTGATGCACTGCCACTCGAAATAGGCGAGTTCGAAGTCAATTGGCAGGACGATTTTGGCACGTTTGGCGACCCAAAGTTAGAGCATCAAATCACAACTTGCCACGAAGATATCCCAATTTATACCGTGCTCGATCGTTCCTTTGGTTTAGGCGATGCCGTCAAAACAAGCTCTTCCTCTGCCATGTCTGGTATTGTTCAGGATGGTTCTATGCAGATTGACATCAGAAACCTTGCTACTCGGGAAGTTCGTACATGTACAGGACGAGACGTGGTTGTTGAGGCTGAAAAGTTTCAAGTCGGCGACTACGTGGTACACCAGCCGACAGAATGGGTCGGTACCGTTAAACAAATAGAACGGCGAACACTGGTCAAGTTTTATAGTGGAGAATTGGCACTTTGTGATGATCTCGAACTGCTTCGCACGCAGTATTGTGAAGGCAATATCTTTTATCCTGATTCATTACCTAGTACAACGATAGTTAAGGCTAGCAAATTAGGAGCGAGGAAAGCTGAGTATCTATCTGGTAAGTACACCAGAGACATGCGCCGCGATGGAGTCGTATGCACCTCCTTCATATCACAAATTCAAATCCATTGGCATTTTCAAAATATGATGGTCGCTTCATATGTACCAGTCTCTGCCCCGTCCAGAGAGTTCAGTTTCAGTATCGAGACCAATGTAGGAAGTTCGGGACTTAGAACTGCAAATTTGCTCGATGCTTGCTTCAGCCATCAGCTAGGCGACTTTGTGAGACTAAAGAGCGAGCCGTCCTACAATGCCACTATCCAGGAATTTATCAATATGTCGTTAGAGCAAGCCAAAAAAACATGCAAGGACTGGGAAGTACTCCTCACAAAACAATTAGTAACAGTAAAATGGCAAGATGGCACAATCAGTACACATCCTGCTACGGATCTTGTGCCCTATACGAACGTGGATGACCTGGATCTTTGGCCATCAGATCATGTTGTCAACAAAGCTAACGGAAATAAAGGCATTGTGCAGACTTGCGATGCTCAACAACGAACTGCGTTTGTTCAATGGAGCACGTCAGAGAAACCTAGCGAGGAGTCTCTTTATGATCTAATGAATGATGGCGATTTCAATGTCGATCTGGGAGATCTTGTGCTCGTTATGCCAGCCGACGGACAAATTCATCAAGAGACTGGCGACCAGGGTTGGGGACCAGCCGCTTTATTCAACTGTATTTCCTCAACGATTACGCGCTATGTGCCAGTCATGCGCGATAAAGAAGACTCTGAGGCGGTAATTGAGCATGGTAGTTCAACAGACAATACCTGCAGATGGCTCGGCCAATTGACGTCTGTTGACTCGGATGGTACTTGCACCATCAGTCTGTGTTATGCCCCGGAGTGCCAAAACATGCGTGTATCTCTTACACGTCTCGTTCATCTTGCGAGCAGGGATTTTCATGATTCCGACTCTGACGTTTCGGATGATAGTGATTTTGAGATTGACTCAACAGATTCCGACTCCGACGCCTACTCGAGCGACGACTCCGAAATGGCTTCGGACGACGACTCTGGACTATGGGAAGATGAAAACGGCCTGCCGGTCCCTTTAGGAGACTCGGAAGGATGGATAGATGAGACTCTAGACATCTATTCCGATACAGAAATGATTGATGATCTTCATGCAGACATCACAGAACCGGAGAGAGCCGACATTGTACTGGACGTCCTACCAGAAGCACAAGCAGCAGAAACTCAGGAACTGTGGCCGTCAGACGAGACCTTGGACGCGGCGAAGATGCCAACAATCAATACCGAGCGGACGTCAGAAGTGCTTGAAGCGGCTATTCCCGTCACTGTACAAGCAGATTCCTTCCCGACGTCACAGACTAATTTTGTGCCCTTTTCCGTTCTAGACTGCGATCCAGTTGATCACGCTTTTTACACGCAAGAAGCCAACTCGAAAGCGAGTGCACTCAAGCGGATTTCGCACGAGTACAAGACGCTAGCCACATCCTTACCACCGGGTATTTTGGTTCGTGCATTCGAGTCCCGCATGGATCTATTGCGCGTTCTTATTGTTGGTGCATCAGGGACGCCCTATGAGTATGCACCGATGGTGTTTGACGTGTACATGTCCTCGACCTACCCTGAAGCGCCTCCCGTAGTGCATTTCTATTCATGGACAAACGGAGTCGGCAAAGTCAATCCGAATCTCTATGAAGACGGCAAAGTATGTCTGAGTCTTCTCGGCACATGGCACGGCACGGCACCAAGCGAGACGTGGACGTCTCAAAATTCTTCCTTATTACAGATTTTCGTCTCCTTGCAGGCGCTCGTACTTGTGAGAGAACCGTACTACAATGAAGCAGGATATGATGCTTTATCTGCGCACGACACGGCAGTCGCTGCTGCCAATTATCGAGAACGAGCATTTGTCCTGACGCGAGGCTTCATTGCCCACCTACTCAACAATCCTATGCTCGGTATATCGGAAGAAACAAAGTGGTTGTACTGCGGACCGCCTGGATTTCTGGCTCTCGCACTCGCGCAAGCTGACACCATAATAAATTCATCTTTGCAAGAACCATCGAGCGACATGGAGAACGACAAGGACGAAAATACGAGTGTGAACAGGGTTAGTAAAGGCGCCTTACTATTGTTGAAAAGAATCGTTGTCGGATTGCGCAGCATTCAAAGTCAATAACAATATCAGTCCGATGCAAACATTTAGCGTATGCGATCGCGAAGGGTTGTGAAGTTCTCCTTTAAAAAAAAAGCGCGGTAGGAGTAAAATCTCGATTAGCACTAATAACTCAATATAAACATGTACAACGAAAACTATAGCCTATACGCATATATCTTCGCCTCGTCGCCGAATAGGAATTACTCATTATGACATTATCTCCTCCAAAACCAACTTGTCGCAGCAGCATTGGTGGTGGTGGTGGTTGTGGAGGAAGTTTCTTTATCCGAGACAATCTTGGCAGCAATCGAATCTTCATTGGATGCTGCAGGCGCAGTCTCAGAACGCGACATGGAGATCCTCTTGGCGTGTGTTTTATGCGCGGAAGCATTCTTCAGCATTCGAAGAGCATACTTTGCTTCTTCTGCCTCTTGTTGTGCAATGGCAATAGCCGCTTTGGCTTGTACGAGATCAAGTCTCAATGAGTCAACCTCTTCCTCGTGTGCAGTCATCCCCGACGACGGGCTCATACTACTCGTGAACGTGTTTGGGTCTGGAGAAACAGACAACCCCGAATGTGTTGCAGCGCCGCTAAAAGTCGATGCACGACGAAATGCTTTGGGAGGACCATTGACGGTTTCTACCTTTGTCTGCGAGTGTACTCGCTGAGTGCTCGCAGGCCGTCCAAGTTTTAGTTCTCGGATCCCAACGTCATTAGGAAGACCTTTTTCCTTTCGCAAGCGGACTTCATTGAGAGCCTTTTCAATCTTTGTCTTTTCCTTTTGTGTAGCATCCAATGCTGCCTTGACAGACTGTAACGAGAGCCTCATTCGACCAACTTCGTGGTTCCGGTCGTCAAGCTGTGTTTCCAAGAATTTGATCTTCTCTGAGGATAACTGCGCGGAGATACTCATTGGTTCTTGGCTCAATTTATTGGCCATTTCCGAAGTCCAGTGCGAGAGCACATCGTCCTTTTCAGTATCTGTTGCAGCCGTTGATTTCGAGGTCGCTAAATTGATGCCTTCCAGGAGCTCTACAGCTACAGCCTTGAAGTCGTCCAAGCTCTTCTGCAACGTATCGTTCTGTTCTTTGATGACCACCACTTCGCGATGTGATTCACTCAATGCTTCGATCAAGTCCTCGATCTGATGATTCAGTTGTTTGTTTTCCTTCTCGAGAGACTCGCTGTGTTTTTTGAGGGACATCATTGATGACCTGGAGAAAGACGAGTTGGTTGAATCCTCAGCATTCTCAGTCGAAGAAGAGACGACTGATGCGGCATCTCCAGAGGCAGAGGACGTTTTTGAAAACTCTCTACTCATGTCGGCACTTCCAGTTGCAGACAGAGTATTCTTGGTAGGCGTGAAAGAACCAGAAAATAAGCGAGTGGGATTAATTCTTCCCAGAAAAGATGAAGTGATAGATTGCAAACCCTTTATCTGAGACGTATTTGACTCCTCGGGACCGGTCTCATATTGCTTCTCGAGTTCAACTAGACTATCAGTACTGATGCTAGCAGTAAGCGACACAACATCGTTGATGAGCAGATCGTCCTCTATACCATACACTGCCCAGAGCTCGTTCGAGAGGAGAAGGCGTAATATGTCTTCCATCTCAAGCTCCATGATTGATGTCTGATTCTTTACAAGTAATGTAATGGCTGTGCGCATCATAGTCTCTGGAATACCTTCAGCAAGCATCAGATCGTAGAGTCTATGTAATGTTTCCAAAGGACAGGTGACTGCAAAGAGAGACAAGAACCATTGCGATGCATACATGGCAGGAAAGATCTCCAGCTCTTTCAGGTGCAAAGCCAGTTCAGGTGCGAGGACGTCTAGATAGTTCTCGAATTGGTAGAGTCGTAGTTTCAGGCCGGTGAGTGTTGGCGTGAACATGGATCGCAAACCATAACCCTCCATCATCCTGACAAGGACACAGAATGCCTCATTGTGTGCCATGTTCATGAGCAAAGGCGCGACCAGAAATCCCAGTCCTTGACAATACCCTACATCGGCATCGTACAAGGAAAATGCTCGCAAGACTTTGCCAAGGTCCAATTGCCCGGCACCACCTTCTTGCTTAAACATCTCCACCTGAGGAAATGTTCGTGCCAAGTCTCGTCCAATAACCTTCTCGAAAGGCGTGGACTCGAGAGAGAGGGTTTCGTAAAGACCTTCGAGGTGAGTATCTCGTGCACCACTCATCGCTTGCCACACGAGGCCACGTAAAGGTTGTGGTATACCAGCTCGTATCTTTCTGGACGTGAGAGTAGGCAAACGAATCGCAGTTTGAGTGTAGTCGCTCACAAGGGCGGTCCAGAGTTCCAGATCAGTCAGTAAGATCTCCTTTGATTCCTGGCGTGAGTGGCCCAGAGCAGATCGCCGAGCAACGTTTGGCGTAGCGTGCCCTGTTGCGCTATTGACTACTGATCGTCTGATCTGCTGCAACGACCCCCGCCGGGAGTGATTGGATGTTGCAACACTTGAGTTTCGCGAATGTGTTCCCTGATACGAATTACCACCTGTCGCTGTCAATTGCTGCAAGGATACGTGACGACTTTGACTTACGCTGCAAGCGTTGCCTCAAGAACCCTGGATCTATCGGTGATTGGCTCTGTTCATGCAATTCATGTATTTCGCTTTTGCTCAGTGAATTCCAATCAACGACACTTTCCTCTCGCTGATCGTCATGCATACAGAATTCAGCAGCTTGTTGTGTAGGTGAGATGACGGAGGACACATCCTCTGAAACGGGGACATCGAGAGGGATCTCGTGTTTAGCATCACTCGATACAAGATTGTGTGTTGCCTCCATGGAAAACAACGTGCGCCGTCCTCAACACTTCGATGTATTGTCAACACTGACGGTTTGGGGGTTAATTGTACTACGGTATGACAGAATCGTGAGATTGACCAGCAAGTCTCTTGCGAAAGGAGTGAAAAGTGTACAGGAGAGGATGCAATGGAAATGTTTATTCAGGAGGTGGAGGTTGGCAATTTGTCGTTGCTTCGTGTTGTGGAATCTTGCGCCAGGGGTTTCCCGCTCAATTCCACGGACTAGAGCACACAGACCTGCTTCTGCGTCGGCGATCCTCGTCTGCACACGCTCCCACAAGGCTAACTGACTGACTTGTTCCCCTGATTGTGCCACTTTCTATAAGAGATACGCAGCTGCACTCTACAACAGCTGGACTCGAGCGGATCTGCTGCTTTCCTCCACAAATCAACGCTCGCCAAACTCAAACTCAGCCACAAGTCCAAGCCATAGTCTCTCCGGATGCGTTGCGAGCAGAAGATACTTGTCCATCCACTCAGATTAGATTGCCAGAGAACGGTATGACCTCATCTAGAGACTCGCTCCGGCAAGTCAGACGGCGGATGTGTATTTGATATTTGACCATGTTTCAGTGCGCCGTGACGGTGTAGGCGGCAAGGCTTGCAAATCTGCCTCCGCCCTGCTCTTCCATAATAGAAAGCTCACTCAAGTTCTGCACCTGATGGACAACCTCATACACGACTGTCTGACTCACAACTCTATGCTCGAATTGCGCGACCGGGCCTTCTTGCCACACGACAAGTCTTTTCTTCTTCAATTGAGCATCCATTGTCATGTCATTCACGATAAAGTTGTAAGACGTTTTCTTACGTAGCGGTGACACCAATGGGGACACTAGACTCAGACCAGTCACATGCGAGTAGAGTCTAGGAAACTCGAGCATAGAGCAAGAGCTTTCCACGATTGAAGGAGTGACAAGAAGCTGAAATGTCAATAACTGGCTATACTGCATGTCCGCCTGAGACGCAGCGTCAGTCCAGTATAGTTCGAATGTGGCGCGTCCTTTGCCATTGACTCGCATAGTGCAAATGGCTTTCAGAAGGTCTGGCCGAGTATCAGATTCCCAGTTCAGGAAGTGCGGTGCAGGGCGTCCATCAATCTCACACTTGACTAGTAATTTAAGCCGTTGTGGCACTAGCAGAAGAACAACGATCTCGTGTCCTTCGGTAGGTCGCAAGATACTACCACAATCAATATGATTTAGTAACTGTACTCCCTGCTGGAAAAAGGCTCCACTCAAATTGTTCATGGCAAAGAATTGCTCCCATGTGAACTGCGAAGCTGTGAATTGCTGATCAGCTTGCATTGGCATGTGCTGATAAATAAACTCTTCCGGATCAGTCAAGAAGAAAAAATCATTGAAAGCACTGTTTCGAGTCAGCTTAGCCTCTAATTAACTTCTCCATTGCCTTACAATGTGAATTCATGAGTCAAAACACCTGCACCCCAGGTATTGTCAATCATGCGCCATTCGCCTTCCAAAAACACGGCATTCCAAGCATGATTTGAGCTCTTCAGGGCAACTTGATCTGGACTAAATCCATAACCTTTTCCAAAACCATTGATCTCAATGGAGTGCAGCTTTGCATGATCGCAAAGCTGCTGAAACAATTTCGAGTAGCCTGCACAAACAGCCTTCTTGGTTCGAAACGTCTCTGCTGCGCTTTGTGGAGGTACTCGGTTGCTTAGAAACGATTCTGCATCATATGCAATGTTAAATGCGATCCAGCAGAAAATAGCTCGATACTTGTCCACTACATCTGTGAATTGACGCGTTAATGTATGAGCCAGCTGTCCAGGGGTTGTTGCAGAGTCTGGCAAAGATCTCACATAGGCGTTCACATACTGAAAGTCCCGATGTTCATACTTGGGTGGTCTCTTACGGCCACAGGACTTTTGCTTATTGACTATTGTAACAGTCTTGTTTCTAGACGGTAGAGAAGGGCCATTCGCGTTCAGAGACACTCTCGGTGGTAAGATTGGTGTTGTAGAGGCGACTCTGGCCGGTTCAGTTGGTAAGGTAGGTTTCGTCGCAGTAGGTACCGCAGGAGGTTTAGGTTTGGGCAGTAACACGGGGCGAGACTCAACTCCTTTTGATCTTGGGGGCAAAGCAGGTTTCCAATCAGGCATCGCTGAGATTCCGATTCTGCCAGCCCCGACGTGTGCGCCAGCGTGATGTTATCCTGGAGGTCTGTGATCGTGGACGGGCGAATAAGAATGTGGGGAGCAGATCCAATATCTCCACTGCTGGTGATCATGATCATGAAATCTCAGCCATGTATGGCTTTGCATTTCCGAAGGAATATAGAGATGACAAAACATGGAAGAATGCGTGTGTTATCTATCGCTCGCACGCTACATCGGAGTGCATATTCCACTCTGTAGATTTAATGCTCAAACTTGAGCAATGCCTATGGAAAGAATAGTCAAGCCACGTTCTCCACTGCTGGTGATCATGATCATGAAATCTCAGCCATGTATGGCTTTGCATTTCTCAGGAATATAGACCGACCAGTAGCAGGGTTTAGCAGCTTGTTTATATGATGATCTATCTACCGAGAGTGGCCCTGACTACCACTTTAGGCAGACGCTTTTGTGTCGTCAGTTTCTTTCGTTCCAATCTCCGTGATACCTCCGGTATAGGGATGAAGACATGTAGGAATTTTGATGCGTCCGTGTGACAGCCAATTCTCGAAGCCGGCGACCAGAAGCCGTGGTATTGCAACAGCAGTACCGTTCAATGTATGCACGAATTCTGTGGGTCCGGCATGTGCTGCGTCGTCTGACTTGTCACGTCTCACCCTAGCATTCAGCCTTCGAGCCTGATAGTCCGTACAATTTGACGCACTAGTGATCTCACCCCAATCATTTCTAGAAGGAATCCAAGCCTCAATATCGAACTTCCTATGTGCAGGTGCGCCGAGCTCTTCTGTAGGCATCTCAAGAACTCTTGCACATAGACCGAGATCAGAAACAATGCTCTTCTGTAGTTGCACAATGCGATCTAATTCTGTCCCACTTTGTGCAGGTGTGCAAAATGTGAACAATTCAACCTTCGTGAACTCGTGAACTCGAAACAGACCGCGTGTATCCGTCCCTCTAGCACCAGCTTCCGCTCTGAATGCTCTACCTACGGCGACATAGCGTTTTGGTAGCTCTTGTTCGGAATAAACTTTATCGACTCCGAGCGCTGCTAATGGTATTTCTGCTGTACCAACAAGACTAAGGTCGCCATTTTCCACTGTGTATATCTGTTGGCCGTCTGCATCACGAGGCGAAAATCCGCACGCAGGAATGAACTCGGAACGAATAAGATCCGGACAACGTGTCATTTGAAATCCTACGTCGACCGCTTTCTTGAGTGCAAATTGTGTCAAGGCAAGTTCAAGAAGAACGGCTTCGTTTTTCAGATAATAAAATCCAGTACCAGATGCACGCGCAGCTGATTGAAAGTCGACGAGGTCGAAACGCTGAGAAATTTCAACGTGATCTAGTGCAGTGTTGTCGCTCGTGTATTGATTCATCTCATTCACATATGAAGTGATCTTACACTTGGACTGATTACCAATCGGCGTCGCAGAATGAGTAGTATTCGGTATTGTCAATGCCAACTTCAATAGAGAATTTTCAAGAGTCTCTTTCCTTTCATGTAACTTGTGGATTTCTGGTTTCAACGCTGCTGCTTTCTCAAGCAATTCAGAACGCTCTTCAGCCGTGGCTGATTTGATTGCAGCAGTAAGTGAATTCCGATTCGACAAAGACTGATTCAGATCTGTCACAGTAGCGGACAACGTCTTGTACCGCTCGACTATCTCCTCAATTTCAGATGATCCGATTGCGAGCCTTCTGTGTTTACAGTTCTTTACAACTAGTTCGACATTATCCCGAATGTATTTGTAGTCCAAGCGTGCTGTTGGTGCTACTTTGCATTAGAAACTGTCTATAATAACTGAACCACTAGAAGGTGCGAACCATGCGTAGCACGAGCTTGTACAGGTACGAAGCTCTTCTGAAGGGCAGCTTTGCGTGGAATAGGCAAATAGCCCAAGTGCCGTCTTTGCATGAGTTTGGTAGACTAACAGAGCCTGTCTGAAACTATATGACACTCCTTTTGAAATCTGTTCTTGCTTAGACCACCGATAGGAAGTAACTTGCAGATCTTTTACCTGGCGTTCGCGGGATAATAAGGGCGCGAGACACCGACTGATAATGACTGGACAACTTTACCAATTTAGAGCACGTACTGATCCGGCCTGCAGAGAGGTTGAGTCTGGAGTCGTTATAGTGAAAGAAGATCTGGTCTTTCAAACTCAGATGGGAGATAAGCACATCCTCAATTGGTCCTACGCTACGTCTATCTCAGTCATACACACCAAGGCCTTTAGGCTGATCTCCTGTGATCATCTGCATACGTCAAGAATTGCTGATCGTAAAGAGGTGCTGAGAATGGCAGAGTGTGCCGATGGCGCTCCACTCAGAACAACCACGCGGCCACAGATTAAGTCGCGAATTTTGACAACTTGATACAATATTTCAGATTTATCATCTTGATAGTACATTGACTCTAGATTATCCCATTGATCTCAGATGAGTATGTTCAATAGACTGTATCATTTGTATTCAGCTAATTCAGATAGATAATCCCATCGTTATGAATATGCCGGGAGGGAGTGAGCGACAAACGGGTCGGAAGGCTCAAATATCAAATATCACTGCGGCCAAGACTGTAGCGGATGTAATCAGGACATGTCTTGGACCGAAAGCTATGCTGAAGATGCTACTTGATCCTATGGGTTCTGTCTTGCTCACGAATGACGGCCATGCTATTCTGCGAGAAATCGAGGTCGCACATCCTGCAGCGAAAAGCATGATCGAGCTGTCAAGAACTCAGGATGAAGAAGTCGGTGACGGCACAACATCCGTGATCATTCTCGCTGGCGAGATCTTGGCTCATTCTCTACCTCACCTTGAACGAAATATTCACCCAGTTGTCATCATTTCTGCATTTAAAGAAGCACTAGCTCATGCCCTAGTCACGATCGAAAAGATTTCTGTCGAAGTCGACACAGACTCGGACGCGGAAATGTCCCAGATAATCAAGACATCCATTGGCACCAAGTTTTCGAGTCGCTGGTCTGATCTTATGGTTCAATTAGCTTTACGTGCTGTCAGATGTGTCGCAACTGATGCTTCAGGAAAACGGGAAGTGGACATCAAACGTTATGCTCGGACAGAAAAAGTTCCAGGTGGGGAGATAGAGGACTCTTGCGTTCTTGATGGTGTGATGCTAAATAAGGATATAACTCACCCGAATATGAGAAGACGAATTGAGAATCCACGAGTGGTCTTGCTCGATTGCCCTTTGGAGTACAAAAAGGGAGAGTCTCAAACGAACATTGAAATCTCGAAAGAGGCAGATTGGAACAGGATTCTAGAAATTGAGGAGGAGCAAGTCAAGCAGATGTGTGATAGCATTATTTCAGTCAAACCAGACCTGGTAATCACGGAAAAGGGTGTTTCAGATCTTGCCCAGCACTTCCTCATGAAGCACAATATTACAGCCATCCGAAGAGTCAGAAAAACAGACAACAATCGAATTGCAAGAGCTACTGGTGCGACGATAATCAATAATATATCTGATCTGCGAGTCGGTGATGTTGGTACTGGATGCGGCCTATTCGAGGTTCAAAAAATTGCGGATGAGTACTTCACTTATCTTACAAAGTGCAAGGACCCCAAGGCCTGTACAATCTTGCTAAGAGGACCATCGAAAGATGTTATCAATGAATTGGAACGAAATCTGCAAGACGCAATGTCAGTGGCTCGTAATGTCATGTTCAATCCGCGCCTGTCGCCAGGTGGAGGAGCGACCGAAATGGCTGTCTCTGTAGCATTGGCTGAGAAGGCTCGAGAGATGGAGGGTGTCGGAGCCAACGTCGTCCGATCGGTGAGCGAAGCCATGGAAGTCATTCCCAGAACGCTCATACAGAATTGTGGTGGTAATCCTGTCAAGGTCTTAACTGCACTGCGTGCGAAGCAAGTGGCGGGCGATCATACATGGGGCATTGATGGTGAGGCTGGTAAGATTGTTGACATGAAGGAATATGGCGTTTATGAATCCACAGCAGTCAAGGTGCAATCAGTGAAAACTGCTATAGAATCCGCTTGCCTCCTTCTGCGTGTTGACGACATCTGCTCAGCTACTCGCGGGAAAGGTAAATCCATGGGAGGGCCTCAAGAACAGCAACAGATGATGGCCGGTGGTGAAGGAGAGGAGCTTATGGAACAGCAATGATATGATACTCCAAGCTCAGCGCCTCTCTATGTATCTAATTAAAAGCGTGTCTACCAAATCCTTGTCAAACCCCGTGGTTAGTTCGTTACGTGTGTGTTCTTGTGTGAGTAGCTAGCGACTCTGTCCTGACGATTGGCTATTGCGAATATCATTCGTTCCGTTTCAAGAATACGGAGTGAACGAGTGATATAATTGTCTACCCCAGAACGATCAAATCGTAGCATCGTGTCATCACCTGAACCAAGGCACATAGAAGACATCGTACGTGCAAATCTTTCGTCGTGCAAATCTGTTCGCAGGAGTGCAGCCCCGCAACTCGCGCGTCCTGAGGCGGCTGAACGCGTCCATTTACAAATGTAAACACCACCATCGCCCTTCTTTCATAGTCACAACAACAAAACACATTCAATCGACCAACACATCTTCGTGGCTGCGTTTCACTTTTCACCGGAACATGTCAAGTGATGGGTCTGACTATGAGAATCTGGAGCCTTCCGTAGTTCTCGTAAGTCTGAAAGGTTACAGCGGGGTCACACAAGTTGACTAATTATGCATTAGAAGACGACAGCACCAGTGAAGAGATCGAAGAAGATCATGGACAGCGATGACGAATCTTTCATGAGTTCAAAACCAGTAATCAAAAAGGTAAAACCTGCGGGCGTCTCGAGAGGCGCGAAAAAAGTATCACAACCATTGAAGGAAAAGGATCAAAACAATCTTGACCCAGAAAGGGCTCGCAACTCGTCATCGCCAAAAGCAACTGTCCAGGTCCCGAACACAAATGGCAATGCAAGCAAGAAGAAGGCCTCAGACAATTACCAAAAGTTGACTCAATTGGAGCATGTCATTAAAAGACCAGATACCTATATTGGTAGCATAGAATCACAGCAGAATGAGATGTGGACTTACATTACGGAGAAGGATGCGATGGAGTTTAAAAAAGTATCCTTTGTGCCAGGACTTTTCAAGATCTATGACGAGATTCTAGTCAACGCAGCTGATAATAAGCAGCGCGATGAAAATATGGATTCTCTCAAAGTTGAATTCGATCGCGAAGCCAATACCATATCGGTTTTTAATAACGGGCATGGGATTCCTGTCGAGATGCACGAAAAGGAAGGCATGTATATACCAGAACTTATTTTTGGTCACCTTTTAACCTCATCAAATTATGATGACGACGAAAAGAAGACTACGGGAGGCCGAAATGGTTACGGTGCGAAGTTGGCAAACATTTTCTCGACCGAATTCACGCTAGAAACTGCTGATCAGAAGAATGGAAAGAAATATTCACAGACATGGTCGAAAAACATGTCACAAATGTCTCCACCGAAGATTACTCCATGGAAATCTGCCGAGTACACCAAGATCACTTTTAAACCCGATCTGGAAAAGTTCGGGATGCAGCAAATGGATGACGATTTCGAAGGTATATTCAAAAGGCGCGTTTACGATCTTGCTGGGTGTGTTCCAGGAATCAAGGTATTCCTGGGTGGCGAGCGAGTCAAGATCAAGACATTCAAAGAGTACGCCAATATGTATCTTGCTTCATTACCTCCTGCGGAGAAACCACCACCTTTAATTTACGAACGTGTAAACGATCGCTGGGAAGTTGCATTCACGATCTCTGAAGGTCAATTCAACCAAGTCTCCTTCGTAAACTCGATTGCAACCACAAAAGGTGGTACTCATGTGAATTACATTGCTGACCAAATCGTCAAACGCTTGATCGAGGAGTATGCGAAGAAGAACAAAAAGGCTGCAGCATTGAAAGCTTTCCAGGTAAAGCAACATTTATGGTTATTCATCAATTGTAAAATAGAAAATCCGGCATTTGATTCGCAGACGAAAGAAACACTGACCCTCAAGGCTAGTCAATTCGGTTCGAAATGCAACATAAGTGACGATTTCTTAAAGAAAGTACTGAAGTCTGGAGTATTGGACGATATTACTCGACAAAGTGAGATGCGTGCTGATAAGGCTATGAAAAAGACTGATGGTGCGAAGCGAACACGTATCACAGGTATGGCCAAATTGGAGGATGCCAATAAGGCAGGCACTCGTGAAGCTGAGCGCTGTACTTTGATCTTAACGGAAGGAGACTCTGCAAAAACCCTAGCTATCTCCGGCATGTCCGTTGTAGGACGGGATCACTTTGGTGTTTTTCCGTTGCGAGGAAAATTGCTGAACGTGAGGGATGCAGGCGCTAGCCAGATCTCCGCCAATACTGAAATTCAGAACATCAAACAGATCTTGGGTCTCAAACACGGAATCAAATACCGGGATGTGTCAGACTTACGTTATGGTCATCTTATGATCATGACCGATCAAGATCACGATGGATCACACATTAAAGGTCTAATAATCAATTATTTCGAGTGCTTTTATCCCTCCTTACTCTCAATTCCTGGCTTCCTCATCGAGTTCATCACGCCCATCGTTAGATGCACAAAAGGTAAAGAAGTTGTTTCTTTCTTCACTATTCCAGAATATGAAGTCTGGAAGGAAGAAATACAGCCTGGCAAGGAGTGGAAAATCAAATATTTCAAAGGATTGGGCACTTCTGATACCGCAGATGCCAAAAAGTACTTCTCAGATCTAGACAAGCATTTGAAAGAATTCCACACCTTGCAGGACGGTGACCAGGATCTAATATCGCTCGCGTTCTCTAAACATCGAGCAGACGACAGGAAAGAGTGGTTAAGAAAGTTTATACCGGGCACATACATGGATCATTCGGTAAATAAGATTCCGTTCAAGAACTTTATCAATGACGAATTGATATTATTTTCAATGGCAGATAATATCCGATCTATACCAAACATGATGGACGGCTTCAAGCCTGGCCAGCGCAAAATTCTATTTGCTTGCTTTAAGAGAAAGCTAAAAGCTGAAATTAAGGTGGCACAACTAGTAGGGTATGTTGGCGAGCATACGGCATATCACCACGGCGAGCAATCTCTCTCGCAGACTATTGTCGGACTCGCACAATCCTTCGTGGGATCCAATAATATCAATGTCCTCATGCCAAATGGCCAGTTCGGCACCAGACACCAGGGTGGTAAAGACGCCGCAAGCGCTCGTTATATCTTCACGGATATAGCTAAAATTGCGCGGAAGATCTTTGTAGAACCTGATGGGCCTCTTTTAAACTACCTCAACGATGATGGCCTGATGGTCGAGCCACAGTGGTTTGCTCCAATTTTGCCCATGATATTGGTGAATGGTGCACAAGGAATTGGCACTGGCTGGAGCACTAGCATTCCGAACTTCAATCCTGTAGACTTAGTAGACAATCTGCGCAGACTGATGTCTGGAGAAGAGTTAAAGCCGATGCGACCGTGGTATAGAGGTTTCCAAGGCCCTATTGAGGAAGATACAAAACAGAAAGGTTACAAAGTGTCTGGTATAATCAGCGAGATTGACGATGTCACTGTCGAAATAACCGAACTGCCAATCGGTTTATGGACATTGGACATGAAAGAGTTTCTGGAACAGGCTATCGCTGGAACTGACAAGCATCCGCCATGGGTAAAAGATTATGCTGATAACTCCACGGAATCGCGTATACATTTCACTGTCACCTTAACTGATAAGTCCATGAAAGATGCTTTGCAAGTAGGATTACTGGAAAAGTTCAAACTAAACAAGAGTATCAGCATGCAAAACATGGTTGCCTTCGACCCTGAAGGACGCATAAGAAAGTATGCATCTGCAGAGGAGATTTTGACAGAGTTTTTCCACGTTCGTTTGCAGTTCTATCAAAAAAGAAAGGATTGGATGGCAGCGGATCTGGAGAGACAATATGACCGACTTTCGAATCAGGCTAGATTTGTGCAAATGATCATCAATAAGGAGCTGATTGTTAGCAATAAGAAACGAGCAGCATTAGTCGAAGAATTGTCGCATTTAAAATTTACTTCTTTCCCAACAAAGAAAGCCGCACATGTTGCTGGAGAAACGGAAGAAGCACTGGAGGATGATGCAGAAGAGAATGCGGATAAGCATAGCGACCACGGGTATGATTATTTGCTTGGTATGGCTATATGGTCTTTAACACGTGAACGAGTCGAGAAGCTGTTGCGTGATAGGAGCAGCAAGGAAGAGGAACTCAATCTGCTCCTGAAACTTTCAGCGAAAGACTTGTGGAAAGCAGATCTTGCAGAATTTGAGAACGAGTGGCAAAAACAACTCGAGAATGATGCATCCCTTGCGGAAAAGACTGATACAATCAAGAAGAAGGCTAAAGGGACAAAGCTTGCTGGCAAGGCAAAGGCTCCAGTCAAGAAGCGCAAATCAGCAGGTCTAGGTGCAGATTCTGACGATGATTTCTCCCCAATAAAGAAGAAGGCGATCACTTCTAAAGCGAAGGCTATGATCAATGATCATTCACCAATGACTGAGGTCAAGGAGGAAGAGAAGCCAGCAATAATTCAAGCGGCTCAGCCAGCTCTCAAGCAATCAAAACTCAAAATGGAAAATCAGAAAGACAAGGTGGTACCGAAAGCTGAGTCTGCCATGAGTGTGCTGGCGGACACACCGGTAAAAGTGTTGTCTGATGCAGAGGAAGAAGATGTCTACAATTCCATAGCAAAGGCGGCAGCAAAAGCTCCGCCAGTTGCAAAGAAGGCAGCTGCAACCAAATCACGCACTATAGCGGATGATTCTGACGACAGTGACGCATGGATGACGAAATTGATCGGTACAAAGTCCAAGAGTGTATCAGAGCCCAAAGCCAAGCCGGTGGAAAAGGTGATAAATGTAGTGAGCAAGGTGAGCAAGGCAGCGGTAAAGGAGAAGGTGCAGGGAGCAGTCAAGGCACCGGCAGTGAAGAAGGCGGCCCCAGCCAAGCCACAGCCAAAACGCGTTGCGGACATGGATGCCTCCGAAGATTCTGCAGCGGAGACGGAGGTTGCGCCAGTGAAAAAGGCTCAGACTCGTCCCGGCCGGAATGCAGCAACGGCACGGAAGCCCGTGATCATTGAGAGTGATGATG
>DF820147.1:0-56382 GCA_000836195.1 Taphrina populina JCM 22190
GTTGGTTGAAGGCTTGAATAAGGCCTTCGACATCGAAGGGATGGGACAAGCTAAAAGCTTGTTAAACATGAACATTGTAACAGAATCTGATGATTCAGGAAACATCGTAGCCTATTCTTTGGACCAATCATATTACATTCAATCGATATTGGACGAGTTCCATATGAGCGATGCTCATTCCGCATCGATCCCGATGGACCCCGGTCTCAAATTTACTCGGGAGGAGAACCCCGAGACGGAAGATGAGAAGGGGTACATGACGACAGTACCTTATAGAAAAGTTATTGGAAAGCTGATGTATCTCATGACGCATACGCGTCCAGACATTGCATTTGCAATGAGTAAACTTTCCAGACATCTGGAAAACCCAGGCAAAAAGCACTGGGAGGCCACAAAGAAGTTGTTGGCCTACTTGAAAGGGACAATCAATTTCAAGTTAAGATATCTGAGCAATAACTCAAATTTGTATGGATATACAGATTCCGACTTTGCGGGAGATTTGATATCCAGAAGGTCCACAAACGGATACGTTTTAGCAAAATTACTATGCTCGAGGCGATACGTGCACGCTTGCACAAAATGTCAGGACAGTAAGTCTGTACACACGATGGCGAAGCGCTTCTATGACTAGATCTCTCTATCATCTGAATGGTTTGTCCACAATGTCGTGAGTCCCCTTTGGAGAAAGTCATGATCTACTTTGAATCATCTTGCAAAAGCTGGGTGGAATCTCCCGCGTGCATCACTGCTGCGTCAATGGTTTTCAGGTTGTGTTGGACTGGAGACACGTCGATTGCTAAGGTTTGATTAGAAGCTGAAACGCGGCAGGACCCTGGCAGTATGTCTTATGAGCTCCTGAAGCACGTGGTAACAATTGTCTGTCTTTCATACTATCTGCAGAGACATGATCATGACTGCGAATTTGCAAAATTAAAGCTCAAACCTTCTTGGTAGTCTGCAATCTACAGAACATAAAAGGACTCGATAACCTCAAGTCTAGCGACTTTATTTCCCAGCTCGCAGCTCGTGCGAAAAGAACAGTAGAGCATGTTGCGTACTCTTCTGTACTGCGCTATCGTTGGTTTGTCAGCCTGTCTCGCAAAAGCTATAAACAATATTACTTTTCATGGCCAGACCTTGCGACGAGACTATGACAGTCCTGGCAATGTCTCTCTGGTTTCTCCGGAGGAAATGTTTAGACTTGGGTACTACTCGGATGCCCATTGCCAGAAAGTCCTAAACACTGTCTCTTGCTTCGCTTGTGCAGGCTATCCGAGTGGGACTTACTTCTGTACTACCGCAAGTATAAATCATGGTCCATCAGTTTTTACCAAAGTGATCAGTTCGAGACTCGGCCACGTTCAGATAGCGTTGACTCGAGATCACCAATGTCCCGAAGATGGGGCGGCTGCAGTGACAGCGACACGCGGAATGAAACTTTCCGCCTGCATTCCACTTCATGATCTGACCGGCGTTGAGGGTGTGGCACTTTATGTGAATGAAAGTCGTCATCTGGCAAAACTTGCAGAACGTTCTCTTCGTGCTGAAGAGCCTTCAGATCGTCTCACAAAGCGACGTCACCATAAGAAGAAGTGTTCTGGCTTCACCAAGGAGAGCGAAATATCTATGTTCTCTCCAAGCGTGCAGGTCTCCGATGTTCTCAACTGTCTGAACTCAGCGACGCCTTGTATTGTTTCTCGATCGGTACAGTATACCAAAACCATATCTTCCTCGTTTACTTTGACTGCTGGAGGTAAACTCGATGGATTTGACGTTTCGTCAGCCTTTGGCATGGAATATTCAGAAGCCGTCTCAACCACTTCACAATCAAGTTTTTCCGTTCCAGTCAACTCAGCAGGCTATCTCACAGCATACAGTCAAGCAACTTGGTTTAAGGGCAAATTTACTGGTTGTCATCATGGTGGTGACCAGGACGGGTCGGTCCTGGCAGTGAAACAAGATACGGTCACCTATCAGCTTGTGTTGACCAACGATTAGACCATCTTAACACAACAACCATCCATGCAGCACTCGTGAGAGATATAGATACATAGCACAATTCACTACGGATCTATCAGATATCAGAGTGCAACTCTTTCGTCGAACAAGAAGGCTTGCATGTCATTTGTACATTTTACAAAGTCGTCGCTTTCACACTTCACGTAAGCTTATTGCCATGTCACGACAACACAACTATAATCTGTACGTCTGTGATAAAAAACGCTTGAGCAAGGCACAAGGAATAGAATTCGTGGTAAGTGCTCTTTCCTCATGTCGTGAAGATCGCTGTGGAGATGGACTACTCGTTTTATCTGTTTGTTACTGAACATGTTTTGTTGAGCGGGAAAACCACGCACGTGTCGTATGGTTGGAAGTAATCTACGTTACACAGCTGATACCCTGAGTGATAGACTGGCTTTGAGCAAGGCTCCAAGGGCATGGGGGCAGTGGTGCGCCGCTCCCTACAGTTAAGACGCCCAGGCAGTGTAAATTCGTCGTCTTTGGCTTTTGCTGATGCCAGATTTGATTCCACATCTTATGCGGCGTACCGACCAACATATGGCAAGCCCTTGTTTGATCAACTTTACACTTACCATGATGGCGAGTACCGCATAGCACTAGATCTCGGATGTGGCACTGGACAGATTTCTGTCTCTTTGGCAGATCGATTCGAGACTGTTTATGGCATAGATACTTCCCTCAAAATGCTGGCTCAAGCCGCCAAGCTACCTAACGTACGATACATGCAGGGCACGGCAGAACAGACGTCCCTGGGTGATGCAACTGTCAATCTCATTACAGTTGGACAAGCCGCGCATTGGTTCAATTACCCCTTGTGGTTCAAAGAAATGGCACGCATATTGAAACGTCACGGCACTTTATCGTATTGGAGCTACAATGAGGCTGTGTTCAGTGAGTCCATTGATGCTACAAGGATATTGAATCACTACTTTCGTGCCAGCGAAAAATTAGGTCCTTACTGGCCGTGAGTCTGCAATCAACCGCTCAGAACGTTATTTTTGCGTATATTGACATTACAATAGACAGCCAGGAAGGCGTATACTGGAATCGGCCATGGATGGCGTAGCACCTCCTGCATCATTGTTTCGGGACGTTGAATGGCACTATACTGCACAAAGAGGATCTGCCGAAATAAGTCCAGTGCGAAAGACCATGCCCTTAAAGTACGCAGAACTTTATGTTCGCACATCTTCTGCATACCATAATTGGAAAACAGCGCACCCAGCCCGGAAATCCTGGAGTGAAAAAGGTCAAGGAGATATCGTAGATGACATGATGAGTGAGATCAAGGCCTCCACGCAATGGAATGATGAGACCCTGATCAATATTCATTGGCCCACAGTCGCGGTATTGGCTCGGAAAATCTGAAAGCGCAAGTTCTAGGCCTCCATGGATCCTCCTTTGATGTGCTTGACATACATTCCTAATGCTTTGATTGGAAAGTAGTGTCTGTAGTTGGGATAACCTATCATGCAGGTTCGATTGAAGACCCCCTCAGTGTCTTCCTGAGGCCACTCGCCTGTTGTTGCCTGTCGTGACATAAGCAGCGCTATACCTCTGTCAATCGCTTTGATGCCTTGGGGTGAAGGCTTTGAGAGAATGAGGGAGATTAGAGCCCACGAAGTTTGTACTATAAGTGATCGACTAGAATGCACATACACTTCAGACTCGGAAGACATGTAGGACTCTCCCCAGCCACCATCATCCATCTGCTTTGAAAGCAAGAAATCGACTGCTCTTCGCATCTGTGGAGATGTATTGTAAGTCTCGCCATTCAAACTCATGGCTTCCACAGCAAACATACCTCCATAGGTAAAGCAAATGCCCCAGCTGCCATAAAAACTACCGTCGTCTCTCTGCTGTGACTTGACAAATTCGATGGATCGTCTCCGTGCTTGCGCGATCTCAGCGTTTCGGTAAGTAGGATGTAGGGCGGCAAAAAGTGTCAATGTCGAGAAACACGCACTGGTGCATTCTACGTAGCAGTACTCTGTCATGATGCGGTCAAATACCTCGGCTGGATTCAGGAGTTCCAGCAGATGTGAAGCCCTAACTTTCTCGTATGATGCAAACCCGCCATTGGTATTTTGCATTGTTAGTAATGTATCGACACAGTCGTAGATTCTATCATCGGCGATGAGTTTCTCGAAGGTGCCTGAGTTTTGTAAAAGCAGGACGGACTTGAGGCCCTCTGCAGCACAATCGGAAACAATGTATCCATTGTCTTTAGTGGAAAAAGGCCATCCACCCTTTCTTTGCTGTCGATATGGATCGGGCAAATTATCACGGAATTGTGATTCATCCAAGAACTTTAATCCGCGAGCGAGCGACTCATGGAAAGCCGGATCGGTATCCAATCCAGCTTCGAAAAGAGCAGAGATGGAGAAAGCAGTGTCCCATAACTGGACGCCGTTTGTGCCGGAACAAGTCATCCCTTCTTGGGACAGCCACATGTAATCCCACACCTTCTCTCGGTGTCGTTCCATTTGTTCAGAATGATCACCATAGATGTAGAAATTTGCGAGCATTTGTAGGGCTTTATTGACAGGCGCCAGACATGCATAATTCGTATTCTTGTCTTCTCGAGCAATCAATTCGATTGCGAGTGTGTCTGCTTTGTCATGCAGCCATGTAGGTCGAAGATAAGTAAACCAGAAAACCAGAATCAGGTTGATGATTCGGAGAATGAAAGAGTGTGGCTTCAGCAGGTCAAATGTGGAGACGTTGTTTCTGTGTCTGGAAAAGTCGATCGAGTCGTAATCTTCAATATAGAGCTCTTTTTTCAGTGCCCGTACAAGGTCATTCGCTGGCAATGTGAATCTGTTTGAGTAGAGGTACGACATGGGTAGGTAGACGACCCGTGTATGGATCCACCATCTCCATGGGTGCACGGGAACCCAGTCAGGCAACATCCAGAATTCTGTAGGGACAGGATTGATACCGTCCCAGCCAAATAAGCCGAGACTTGCTAGCCAAAATTTGCCCCACTGAGGAATACCAGTCGACCCACCCATGCTCAACAGTTTTTCCCGCGCTTGTACACATAGATCGTCTGTAGACGGCATACCTAATATCCTTGCTGTAACGTAGTAAAGACTCGTTCCAAAAACTGTAGAGGGGCCTTCAGCATGCATGCCCCAGCCACCATCATCGTTCACTGAACAGCGCAGAAATTTGATCATTTCCAGCCTTTGCGGTTCCGGTATTCGTGATTTGGTGATGTACATGGTAATAACGAGACCCGGTAGCAAGAAGGACGGCCCGCCATAGAAACAGCCCCAATGACCGTCAGGTAATTGGAGATCCTTGTAGAAGTTGAATCCGTTCCGGGCTACCTGGGTCGGTGTCTTTGCCGTCGCTTGATTCCGGAATTTTTCATGGATACCTAAAAAGTATTTTTCCGACAAACTCTGCGGACGTCTTCTGCTTTCTTCCTCATCGAGATACTCCCATTTTTGAACACCAATGTCGACCTCTCGAGACAGCCTCCATCGCCGGAGGTCGGTCATGGCTGAATGAACCCGAGTGTTATGCCCTCCTTCCACTTACTCCCCACTTCAAATCAGTTGAATGGAGCCTCCGGGCGCCTTCTTCGGGGCCTCCAAAGTTGGTGTCCTTATGATCAGTCACGCATTGACTAGAAGTGGGGGTGTCTCAAGCTACTTTTCTAGCATTTGGGAAAGTGAGCTGAGAACGCGAAAGATGAGTGAGATTAATCTTGAAGCACTTCGCGATTTTGCTGTACAATTAGCACGAGATGCCGGCAAGATGATTACTTCTGCCCGGGCTGATCAAAAATCCTCGGCAGCGGAAAAGAAGAACTCTGTAGATTTAGTGACGGAGGTAGATCAAGCGGTCGAGGCATTCATCATCAAGCAAATCAAGAACGCATACCCAACCCATAAATTTATTGGAGAAGAAACGTATTCGTCCTCTGGCCAGACAGCTTCGATACTGGACGATGAGCCTACTTGGATTGTGGATCCCATTGACGGCACCACCAACTTCATCCATGGATTCCCCTTTGTGGCTGTTTCCATCGGCTTCACAGTCAAGCAAGTGCCTACTGTTGGGGTAATCTATGCTCCCTTCCTTGAGTACATGTATACTGGAATCAAGGGCCAAGGTTCTTTTATGAACGATAAGAGACTGCCATTGAGCACACCCACACATCCAATTGACGGTCTAGGAAATTGTGTCATTGCTGTTGAGTGGGGCAGTGATCGCACGGAGGACGGCAACCTCAAGGTCAAGAGTGATACGTACTTCAATCTCACGAGACAAGGAGGCGGAATGTGTCACTCACTGAGGAGTCTGGGCAGCGCCGCATTGAATCTTTGTGCGGTGGCCAGCGGTTCAATGGATCTTTACGTTGAAGGAGGTATGTGGGAATGGGATATCTGTGCAGGATGGGTTATTCTTACAGAGGCTGGCGGCCTTATGACGACAGCCAATGCCGCAGAAGAAATTAAAGAACCAGGTCTATGTGATAGAATGATTCTGGCGGTCAGAGGTTCTGATCGTCAAGACCAAGAGCGGACTGTGAGGGAGTTTTGGGCACAGACTGCTGGTGATTTGGTGTATGAGAGGAAATAGGGCGGCCAAATGCCGTGAATGCGCGAATGAAGCGGCTCCTCTGCAGAAAATGGTGAGAACGCCAATCGTGCCTCTGACGTTCTGTAACATTCTGTATCACCCACCATTGATCCTGCTACACAGACTGAATTGACAATCGTTCGTGACCGTTAGCTTCCAATACTTGCTGAGCGCGAGTCCTACTCTGTCGCTGACCATGCGACTGCCACTCTTTATATCTCTCGTTACACTCGTGGCTGTTTTTGTCGCGGTCATCTATCAAGTTGGACAGCTTCCAGCTCCGTCAAAGACGTCCTTGAAGGCTTACACCCGATTGCAAGAAATCGGAAAGAGTCCTCACCCGTACAATTCTGAGAGAAACGACGACATTCGACGTTATCTCAAGAGCTTGATTGAAGAAGATTGTCCTTCGGCACAAGACGAAAGTGACAATTCAGCGCTGTGGGTTGGACGAAACGATAACAAGAACGTTGCCACATCGACCTATCATGAACAAACCAATCTTGTAGTCTACCTCCCTAGCTCGAAAAAAGTTGATGACACAGTACTAATTTCTGCGCACTACGATTCCGTAGCCAGTGGTAATGGAGCCACGGACAATGGAGTGGGCATCACTGTCGCTCTCGCACTGATCAGAAAGTATTGCAAGCACAGTCTGTCCTCGAATCTCATATTCAATCTAAATAATGCCGAGGAAGATGGTCTTTTTGGAGCTCAAAGCTTCGTGAGCCATCCCCGGTTCCCCAGTATCAAGTCTTTTATCAACTTAGAAGGCGCAGGAGCCGGCGGTCCAGCGATGCTCTTCCGTGCCAGTGGAGCTGAGGTAGCTGCAGCCTACAAAGGCTCGAAATTACCACGATCGTCCATTCTCGGAAATGATTTCTTCAAAAGCAGAGTTATACAGAGCCAGACCGATTTTGTCGTGTATGATCCATATATTCCTGGTATCGATCTGGCGTTCTTTGCTCCCCGGAGTCAGTATCATACGAGACGAGACAGCCCGAAAACTACGACATCTTGGAGTATAGAACATATGTTGTCAGCTGCGGACCATTCGTTGACCAATCTGGCACGTACAAAACGAGTCTCAGTCAACAAAACTCAACGGTCCGTCTTCTTCGATTTCTTGGGGATACACTTCTTCTCCTTCAAGCTCAAATCTATGCTTTGGCTCGATCTCGCTCTACTGATCATCTCGCCTATAGTCCTTGGCATAGGCTTTGCCATTAGATCATTCATTGGTACCTATCTCTTCAACAGTATGTTTATTCTGCTAATATGACCATAGGCAAGGTGAAATTCGTTGGTGTTGGACGAGTTCTAGGAGCCTTGATACTACAGATCGCTTTGGTCGTTGGGCTCTCCGTGCTTATCGCGTCAATGAACCCGTACATCATACATTCTTCGCCATTGTTGTTTTCAGCGTCTATTCTTCTGGCATCCTTCACGGCAAACATGTTTTCGACGCGCTTGTTCATATCGCGAATCAAGGACCAGCACGATCTGTCACGAGTCATGAGTTGGGAACTTTGTTTTATTTGGTACATCTTACTGATCATTGCTACCATCTTCTCTCTAGTCAAAGGTACGGGCTCATCGTATATCGTGACACTCAATTTCGTGGCCACATTTGTGGTCGCGCTAGTCAGTCTTTTTGAACGTTCAGCGTACGTTCCACCGGCAGAAACGTTCGAGTCCATCACTCGCCCAATTGAAGCGGATCAGATGTCTACCGAATCATCGCCATTATTACGGCGTGAGCCGCTGGATCCTGAGATTGAGGCCTCTATCCGCAAAGACAAGCAGAGTCGCGATTATCGTTCTGGTACAACCTGGATCATCAAGTATCTGATTCTCATTCCAATCCCACTAATAGTCTGTCTCTGGCTACTTTACTCGACTGTTTTACCTGCTCTATCACAAACTCTGCCGGACGGGAGCAACGGAACTACAGTATATGTGGTGGTTGGTCTATTCGCAGTATTGGCTTTCTTCAATCTGGCCCCCTTCTTCTTATCAACATCGCTCTCTTCGGCTCTTCCTGCCTTCTTACTGCTTCTTGTAGTTTTGAGCCTTACGAGTGTTTTGAAAGCTCCGTTCGATGTCAAGAGTCCTCTCAAGCTCTATTTCAAGCAGGTTATCGATTTCGATCAGCCAGCAAGCTCCTATGTCATGATCGAAGGCGTTCCCGGCTACATGGAATCGGCCGTTTCCACCCTGGCCCTAGCTCAGGGACAGCTGAATTGTACTAAAGGTTCTTCCAGGTCAAATATGCTCAACACGTGCACATTTCCAGCTCCGGTAAACTCGAGACTTGCCAAAGCCGGAATCGAGACTAGCATCAAGCGAGGCAAGAACGGCACGATGGACCGTGTACTTGTCTTAGACACTACTTACTCGAAAATTTGCGATATTGCTCTCGATCAACATGTAGATATTCTTGCCATCAACGGCCGCAACATCCGTTCATCGGAGTCGCATTTCCGCATGTATCGTCGAGATTGGTCCAAGCCATTCGAGGTGACGCTTGATGCTGCTTCAAAGGGTGTCAAAGGACGCGTCACTTGCTTTTGGGATGATCGCACGGACGGCAAGATCGAGGCCTTTGATACGGTCGAGGCGGAGTTGCCAGAGTGGTGTGAATTGACCAAAAGAGACACTGGTCTGATTTGGTTCTCGAAGAAACTAACTCTTTAAGATTGAGGGGCATTTCATTGCTAGGTGTTGCAACCATCATACTTGGTCATCTCTTCGTGATACTGACTGTACATTACAATTCGTCATCAAGATATAGTAGGAAGACTTTAGTTTTTACCGAGTCCTGCAGCGATGTTTGTGGCAGTCTGGATCGTTCTCGCCATTGTGCTTCGAATCTTGCCATCCTCCATCTCCAAAAGCCCTCCAATGGTGCATCCGCCGGGCGTAGCTACGGCGTTTCTGATGAGTGCTGGATGTTGACCGGCTTGCACCATGCTTGCCGTACCCAGCATGGTTTGTGCGGCCAGTTTTTCCGCCTGAGCACGGGGGATGCCCATCATGACGCCACCATCAGTCATGGACTCGAGAATGACGGCCATAAAAGCAGGGCCTGATCCACACATGGCTGTGGCAGCATCGATATGTTTTTCATCCATAACGAGTGTTTGTCCGACTTGATTGAATATCCACGCGACGAGTTCGAGTGACGTGTCGCTAACTCCTTGGCCCGAGACAATCACTGACATGCCCTTTCGGATACGTGAGGGGGTATTTGGCATGACGCGTATGATTTTCGTGTTTGGACACCAGGACTGCAGCATGGCAATCGTTGTACCGGCAAGGATTGAAATGAGTACTTTGCCACGCAACGCGTCCTGCATGCCCTCTGAATGCAGGATATCTTTGGCGACTTGAGGTTTTGAGCCGAGCAAGACGTAGTCGCTGTCCGCGACTGCTTTGGCATTCGCTTCTGCCCCGCAAGTGACGGAGACTTGGTCGCCCCATTCTGCGACGAGCTCTTTGGCTGCTTCCTCGCGTCTGACGCAGGCAATGAAGCGCGCTGGAGGGAGCATGCCGGATGCCTGGACCATCAAACGAGAAGACTCTTCCAGTGCGTCCAAAACGCCGGAAAGAATGGATCGGCCCATTGTTCCGCACCCAAGAGCACATAGAATCGGACCCGTGGACGATGGTCTTCGTCGCTGTCCGTCCGGTTTCAGTGTTGACTTGATTTGATTGTCCACAAGACCAGCGCTCGTCACTCCGCCACTAGGAGGCACGACTGCATCGTTGCTCGATTGTGCAGCGAGTTGCGTCAAATCGCGCGAGATGATGTTTGGAGTAGGCAAGTCCTCGCCGAATGGTCTCGGTGTCGTTGCCCCATTGATCTGTGGCGCACCGAGCAGGGAAGCTACAGTGGTTGGCATTGAAACACTCGAAGTCTTTCGCGACCGGAGTGTCGGGATTCTGGGAGAGTCGGAGGAGGAAGACGCATCTTGCTGCTGCTGTCTCTCCAATTCATCTAATTCGTCACGATCCGCATCGTCCAAACCATTGCGTGTCATAGCAGCTGTAGATGTACCTTTTTCTTCCTCAATCCCTCCAGCGCCTCCGATCTTGGGGATTTGCATTGAAACTGTCTTTTTAGAAGACGCCCGTCTTGTAGGTGCAGGTGGAGGCAATTTCCCGAGGCTACGGCCTTCTTGGACAGTTGCTGGGGACTCTTGATGGCTCATGGCTCCTTGCGTTGTTCTTGTCGGTGTTCTTGCTGGCCGTCAAAACCTTTTTTGACTTGTGGCGTGAAAAGCCAATCGCGTATAAATAGTTTGGAGATACGATTACCCCGCGAATCCCAACGAAAGTCTCAAGGTTACTCGCGTAAGTCCTTCTTCTTGCCCGCAGGTAGTGTGCATCAGGTGTCCGCTGCTCTCTCGTGGCCTCACAACCATGACGGAACTAGTGCGTGGAGAACACAACTGGGAATTCTATGAACGGGTATGGACACTCTCTCTCTCATGGTTTGGAGGGGCTAGTTTTGTGTAGGCTAATCATGACTGCAGTATCGCGGAGCCAAGATATTTTACCGAGGATATACAAAGAGTATCATTGATCAAATCATGGCTAGTCCCGCCGTCACGACAAAGATTGCTCAAGTCGCGCATCGCAGTAATGTTCAGACGTCAGTGCTACGGAAGCGCGCGCGCAAACAGGCAGAAGTCTTTGTTGCACGGCATGAGCATCACAAATTCATTCGCTTTGCGGCATGGTCAGTCGGAGGAATACTGAAGTCCGTATATGATCAAGGTGTTTGGGTCGACACTGGGGAAATTCGGCGGTTGCGGGAAACAGCAAGAGTCGCAGGGCTCAAGAAACAATCTCTCATCTTCCTACCGTGTCATCGATCTCACATTGACTATGTCTCTCTACAGATTCTGTACTTTCAGCTCGGGCTCAGTCTGCCCGCTATTGTTGCGGGAGAGAACCTGAATTTTCCCCTCGTCGGACCATTCTTGCAAAATGCCGGCGCTTTCTGGATCAAGCGGGAGACTCCTTCGGACGACATCAATCCTTTCTACACTCCACTTATGGCTAGCTACGTCGATACATTAGTGGATCGTGGCATCAATCTGGAATGCTTCATTGAAGGGGGTCGATCGCGAAGCGGCAAGATGTTGCCTCCAAAGTACGGCTTCCTCAAGTCTGTTTGCGAGAGTCTTTTACGCATGGACACGGACGCCATCATAATTCCGATATCGATACAGTATGACAATGTCCTGGAGACGGCTTCCTACGCGAGTGAATTACTGGGCCAGGAAAAGGCAAAAGAATCACTTTCAACCTTTTTGCAAGCGAGAAAAGTCCTAGCCTTGCGTATGGGTCGCATTGACGCCAGATTTTCTGAAGGATTCAGTCTTCGCCAGTTCATTCACGAACAGGCCAACCCGAAGGATCCAGAAGTTCTCGATGATGAAGCGTCATTCACGAAAGATTCTGTGCGTATCTTGCGGACACTGGGTTACAAAGTGCTCAATGACATCAATAAAGTATCCGTCGTCATGCCGACCGCTCTGATAGGGACTGTGCTGCTCACGATACGTGGTCGTGGTGTTGGCAAGACTGAACTCGTGCGAAAAGTGGCATGGCTGAGCGACAAGATTCGGTCCAAGGGCGGCAGAGTCGCTTCAATCGATGATTATGAGCAGGTAGTGGAAAAAGCAATCAAAGTATTGGGTAAACTCGTGGGCATCAGGAAAGATTTGGTGGAAGACACGTATTTCGCAGCAGACCGTTTCCAGATTTCTTATTTTCGCAATCAAGTTATTCACTTGTTCATCAGGGAAGCCATCATTTGCGTCTCATTGTATGCTAAAATCAAAGCGGGCGGAAAGATCCTGGATCAACGGACATCGATGGAAGATTTGCAGCGACAAACGGCGTTCTTATCGAAAGTACTCAAGGGCGAGTTCATCTATGATACATTAGGCATTGAAGCAAACGTCTCATCGGCCCTTGCGCAGCTCGAGGGCGATGGTGTACTGGAGACTCGTGATGGATACGTTCAATTGGCGCTAACTGAGCGAGAATCAGGACGCGAGAATTTCGATTTCTACTGCTTCTTGATTTGGCCATTCATCGAGACTTATTGGTTTGCCGGTGTTTCGCTCTTTGCGCTCACACCCCGTGAAAATGGCACTAAAAAGATGGTCTTATTGAAGGACTTTGAAAAAGTCACACAGAAGCTCGGCAAGACATTATATTACCAGGGCGACCTGTCTTACATTACTGCCATTTCGAATGAAACACTCCTCAATGCACTCGGATATTATGCCTCACTCGGTGTCATTCAACGCGTCAAAGGTGAAAAGAAGAAGGATACAAGAGTCATCTTGTCCGATGCATGGATGCCGCAGCGTGACGCGGACGGTATAGTCGTCAAGCAAGGCCAATTGTGGGACTTTGTTGAGGCAATTGCAATCTCACGCCGTGAAGGCAAAAATAGACGAGACACAAAGACGGTCGGAAGACGCGTGCTTGATCTCGTTGATAAAGTAGGGGCATCATTCGCACCTGTCGATGCCTCCCCACTTGCTGCGAAAGCAAAACTGTAATGAAAAAACAAGATGTATTGTTTTAATCACGTATAAATATTCTCTTAAAGCCCACTTTTCTCTTGCAAATTAAAGGTTAGACTCAGTGCCTCGTCTATTGTTTTTGTTTCTTCTTCTTTGGTGCCTCATCTTCTTCCTCGTCTTCTTCCCCCGCAGACGACTGAACATCAGAATCATACTCATCCGCAACATCGCTGTCGTCATCATCACCTGCCACAAAGTCTTCATCCGGAGACTCCTCATCTTCACCACCGGAATCGCCTCTGATGTTGGGTATATCATCATCCTCTTCATCCTCAGCTTCAGCCTTGAGAGCAGCCGACAATAATGCCGCAGTATCTTCATTCAAATCATTATTGACTTTAATTTTCTTCGACTTGAGGAATCCTTCTAGAGATTCCTGCTCTTCTCTATTGATGGACGTGAATTGCGTGTTTGTGCCATTTCTCGCGCGGAAAGTGACGTCGAATGTTTTGCTTGCTGAAATTGAAGCTGCAACACGACTAAACGTCACTGATGCCACATCTGAGAATGGGATAAAGAGGACTGGTTTCGTCACAAACAGAGCCGATTTGTCGAGCAGGTAGAGATATCCTTCATTTGTTTTATTGTTGCACTTGATGCAAGACTGATCGTGATGACTCTTGTATGCTGACGGCGTAATGACTTTCTTGCCTGTCAAGCCCCGGAATATCTGACTCACGACTTCAAACGTGGCTTGATCATATTTTTTCTTCATCCGGTCCTTGTACTTTTCCTCATACACATCATCTTCGACATTTAATTCGAGCTCGGTTTCTTCGTTATTCGAGAACTGAAATTCCAGGAAAGGATGTCTGGTCTGTCCTTGACGTAATGGTGGATCGAGTCCAACCACAAATAACACATTCTGATCGTCTGTCCGCGGCAGTAAGAACATGTTGACAATATGGGAGAACTGAACCTTGTAATCGTATGTTTTGCCCCGTAAGCGCATCGAAGTCTCGTACATATCCACATCGTGGCGACCCCTGTAATGAATATCAGTACAAGTGTTTGAAACGCTATAAGAATGTGAACGAACCGAGGCATCAATAATCCAACATCGGAAAAGGATGCTATTGCGTTTCCAGCAGCTTCACCGACATCAGCCTTATCCTTGAGCACTTCGTAGAATGCCTGTGCTGCACTCGTATCTTCCTCGTTTTCTGCTTTCACATCGTCATTATCATCATCATCAGCACCCTCTTCTTTATTTTGCACTCCCGGTACATAGAAGCGTATCTCGACCATCTGGTCAACATGACGCGCCGCCTTTTTCGCATCACGGTCGTCGCCGTCTTCTTCTCCGGGCAACTCAAACTCGACGGACACTTCTTGTTTGCCAGTTAAATTCGTATTCGATATAGATTGTACAGGCAGAGTGAAGGCATTTTTGTTGTTGACTTGAAAAGCAAGTTCAGAACCTTGGAATTCTGTGGTTCCCCAGTTCCAGCCTTTCAGTGCGGAATCTTCTCGCGTCATTTCAAGCTGGTATTTCTCAGACAAAGCAGCACTCAGTCTGTCTGAGTCCTCTTCTGTGAAATTGTCGATGCGCACGAGCGAGCCATTCTTTAGTTGCAACTTCAATTCGTAGCCTCGAGATGCTTTGAACCAGGTCGCCGTCCTGAATTCGTTTGCATTAAGCGTGAATGGCTCGCCATCCCCGACTGATGCTTTCCAACCGAGCCCTGTGTCTGCCAGTCGCAATTTCCCCAGCTTTCGTTTCAAGTTGAGACTGACATTCTATACAGGCGGTCAGAAGTCTAGCAGCGCTCTCAATCAAGGTCTACCTACGTCAAACTGGACAATCTTACTCATCGCGAGATGACCCAGTCTTCTCGTGACGTGAATGGAAAGATGCGTGGAAGACTAATTACTTTGGACGCGCTTCTGATGAGTCGTGAAGTCGGAGCTCACTATCAAAACAGTGAAAATCATGCAGTTGTACAATCACACTCTTGAAGCTATGTAACGAGACTCAATCTCAGACTGACGCTGTAACAAAGACCGCTGCGATGATCGTCTCTTCATCGATCGGTCAGCACAAGCCGGTAGGCGAGTGTGTTGTGCTACAGTCGCAAGCCTTGCCCTTCGTGGTCGTGGTCAACACCCTCTCCACAACCAGTAAACTTGCCTCTAAACCAAGTTGCACCGCTGTGTGCTAAGAGGAAAACCTTCTTTGTCGATTCGATTGGCTAAAGAGTGCGTTGATGCAAGAATGGGTGATGCTGCTCAAGGCGCACAAGGCTGGGTCCTCAAAAGGGTGACCGATGCCGTATGAGAATCCCGGCCGTGACAGATTGGTAGAGTTGGCTATGCTCAATCAGCTGCCCTTATGGTGCCTGTCTCAGATTCGCCGGTACAGTTCTTTCATAAGAGCAGCACTTTCTACACGACTTCTCCGGTCGTGACAATGTGCCACAGGAGGAGTTGATCAAACTTGCTTTCCGCTTGAGACAGTCCCTGAAAGCACGTGTCGCAGCATGTCTGTCTTGTATACTCTCTAGAGGCGGATGCATGCAGATTGCAAAACTAAAAGTCAGACATTCTGAGTTTTCTTGATTGAACATAAAAGGCGGTGAATCTCCCAGTCCATCGACCTAAATGATTACTTGCCCTATTCGCAGCTCGTGCTGAGATAAGGTCACAGCATGATGCGGAATCTGATACTCTGCGTTCTCAGTGGTCTGTCCACCTGTCTTGCGATCGCCATCAACACAGATATTTCTCATGGGCAAATCTTTTCGCGAGCCTTCACCTGTTCTGATAATGCGCCTCCGGAGGGTGTGATCAAGATTGGGTACTACTCGGATGCCAACTGTAACACCGCCCTGAATAAAGTGACTTACATGGCCTGTCCAAATGGTCCAAGTGGGATTTATTACTGTGACGCAGCGGAAATCGGTCCGTGGACGTCAGTCTTTGCCAAGGTCATCAGTGCGAAAGATGGCAATGTTCAACTAGCGTTGACTCGGATTCAAGAATGTGCTATTGGAGGCGCGCCTGCAACCATAGCGCTTTTTGTTGCAGACTCGGCGCTCTGCGTGCAACTTCAAGGGCTGACCGGTGCTGAGGGTGCATCAGTCTTTCCGAATGGGGGCGGCCAAATAGCATCACTTGAAGCCCGATCTCACGGTGTGATTGAGACGCCAGATCACCGCATGAAGCGAAGCATGAAGTGTTCTGGCTTCACCACGGAAAATGAAAGCAGTGTATACTCTGAAAGCGTGCAGGTCTCTGCAATTGTCAACTGTCTGAATTCGGCTGCGCCTTGTGTGATTTCCGAATCGATTCAGTACACCAAATCCATCACTTCCTCGTTCTCTGTGACTAGTGGAGTGTCAATCGCAGGTGTCAGCGTCTCAGCAACTTTTGGCACGGACTATACAGAATCCGTCGCAACCACCACGCAATCAAGTTTCTCCGTTCCAGTCGGCCAAGAAGCCTATCTCTCAGCATACAGCGATGCAACGTTGTTCCAGGGCAGATTTACTGGTTGTCAAGCTGGTGCAGATCAAGCAGGGGAGTACTTGGCCCTTAAACACAACACACTCACCTACCAGCTGGTAATTGTCAATGAATAGACTATCAAATAGCAGCACTCATCATTGGAGCACTAGTCAGCAATACAGCTCATTACTACGATTCAACACTCATCTTTTGTATAAGACGTGCGATTGCGCAAATGCATACTGAACTGTTTGAGCTCACTTCAGCCGCTCATTTGAGGTGTGTAAGTAATCTCGCACGAATACTTCCACTTACGTCACGAGGAGACCGTGTCATTTCGCGATGATTAAAATTGTCCATCTTGCTGCCAGACTTCTGACTTTCTGTATAGAATGTCAGTCTCAACTTGACACGAAAGCTTAGGGAAATTGAAATGATTCTGAAAGTGTGGTACTGATTCTTTGGGTCCTGAGACGATTTTATTGACAACATGAGGCTTTCAGGACAATAGCATGACAGCAATTCATTCATAGAGTCCAGCTCAGTGAGCCAAAGCTTGCGCTACCTCACTTTTCGTCAGTGTCAAAATCGAACGTCCAAATTCCACATTTTGCAATACGACCGTTTCCACTTCAGCATAGTCCTTGACGAATCTCGTTGCTGCTTCACGATTGATATGTGTAGCATAGTGAGTGTCGTGCAATCCAGCGAGACGATCAGTCAAGTCCACGAACGCTTTAGGCAGAAAAGTTGCCATCCGCTTCGATAGACCTTTGAGTGCTTCCAGCTCGAATTCTGGCAATCGTCCGACTGAAGTGTGGTTAAGATTCTCTTCCAGACTTTCGATCTGTGTGATTATTCCAGCATTTCTAAGGAGATAGTCGTGCTGCTCCACTATCAGAGCCTGACTACATCTCTCCGAGGCAGATCGACACATTTCAACTTGTTGGGTGGTAAATTGTACAGTCTCCAGGCTCGTTTGTAAACTCGTGAGACAGTTCAGTAAGAAGATGGATGAAAATGGTTGTGGCAATTCCGACGCCATTCTTACACATATCTCGATGCATTGTCGCAGCAGTTGATCCCAAATATTGGTAAACTCTACCTCTTTTTCTCCAAGTTCGAGAAAACTGGCTTCCAGAATTTGCAAAACTGTTGATAAATCATCAATTGCATCCGACAGGAACAGTGGAGTCTCCAACATACTCAAGTCTACTTCCGGTGGTCTAGTACTGACACTCGCGATGAGATTTCTGGTGCTTTGCATGAATCGCGAAATGGCAGACTTCTCCATGTTTTCCAAGGACATGATCACCATAGCATCCTTTCTGAGGACGCGCTCCATCAGATCGCGATAGAATCTGATAAGGATGGCGACTCTGAAGCTAGTGACACGATCATTTTGAGCAACAACAACCTGATCCGTTCTTTGCTGCAAAGGTTTCAGTATGAGGGCAAAGCTTCTATCCACGAGATCATCCTGCAGCGCACGGTATTCTAAATTGGACGGTTCTGTTGTAGTTGTATCTTTTGAGATGATAGTATCGTCTCTCATAGCGGATCCAAGAATCATTTCTATCACCTCTTTCTCTGAGGCGACCGCTTGATGCAACCATGCAAGCACATCTCCCACGTATTGCGTAGCATCACCACTGTTCACCTCAAGCTTGCCTCGAGCTCGAGCTTGTTCAAAGTCAGCTGCAACTGCTCGCCGCCTAGATTCCGACACATTCTCGAGTGTGCGTTCGTAGAGATCTGCTTTGCTCGAAAGCACTTTCAGACCTCGTCTTAGCAGAGCATTTGCTTCTGTTGCACCGATTGTAGATGACTTTAATTCCTTGATGATCCATCGATGTAACTTTGCAAAGCCTAGGTCTAGAGTTTTTGTCATGGCATTCATGATCTCCAAGCCGGCTGTCTGATTTTCTGTGACTAGAAGAATCGAACACTTCTCGTGTATCAAAGTGACTTTCTCCAGGCATCTAAAGAATTCTTCATCTACTGTCGCCGTGGAAGACAATACTACCAATTCCTCGTCATCTACTGCAAACGTAGTACGAAAGGCACTCAAGACCATTTGTTTGCTTTCCACCTTCTTCTTCTGCTCTTGGAGGAAAGCCGATTGTTCCAAGAGCTGTGATGACGAGCTTTTTACGGAGTTTGCTTGCGACCGCATGTGATCACAAGCGATCTTCATGGAGTCCAGTCCAAGCTTGATAAGTCGTACCTCGTCTACAAGACATTTATAATCATCGAGTACAGATTTGTTTGTTCTTAACTCTTGCATTGCGATATTTGACGAAAGCCCGCGACGAGACGCTGCGGAGTTGACGAATCCATCTGTCTCAAGAATGCTGAGTGAGGTACTTATCTCCGGATCCACAAATGAGTTTGACAGTATGTGGGATAGCCTTTGACTCAAGGGGTTCGTAGCGCTCGACAGCGCGGTCGGCAGTGGAGCACGAGCTTGATTGGATTCGAAAGTCATTTTTTCCGTTCCCAAACGCTCTGAGCTGGCGGCGCAAAGACCTTGTGACAGGTGTCGTTGACTTGATCAGTCGTTCGAACCCAAGCCCAATTCTCGAGTCGTTTGTAAAAGAGTATGACTCAAATCATGCAAAAAAAAATTGACAGTAGTGTGCTAGGCAAGCTTGTCAGCTATCGAATACTCAGACACGGCAGTTATAGGGTCTGTCTGCTCGAGGACGATGAAAAGACAAGAAGACTGTTTCTACGACATGCCCAGCAAATGGCCCCACGATGTTGTAACGGAGTCCCCGTTTATTTGTTCTTCTGTGATTGCAAGCGCAAGCATTTTATTCATTGGATGTGCCCTTTTCAAAGGTACCAGTGAGTCTTACTTCAAGAACATGATCTCAGTAGCAGTGGCCAAAGAAATTTGTCGCGGGTGATGGTTGTTTGCAAGTATTTTAGGCAAGGGAACTGCAAATTCGGTCCACGATGCACTTTCGAGCATCCCCGAGATCTGCAGCCAGCTAATAGCAGGAGCAGCGCGTTCGGACAGGGCTCTGCATCTTTCACGTCCACGTCTACTGTGCCTGGTAGTACATCAAAGGTCGGAAATATCGATCCCGAAATCGTCCAAAGTGAACTATCCACGGATCGTCCTCAATGGCCATTCACGTCGTACTGTCCAGTGAAATATGGCAGTGTGTATATGATCAAGGATCAAGATCTTTCTATGGAGGAAGTACGTCTAAGTGCGTACGAGGCCATTGCAAGCAATCGCTTTCCACAATATGAAGCAGAAGTCACTGCCAGAGCGAATGCCGTGAACTCTCAAGTCCAAGCCATACTCAGCAACATTCCCCAGGCCATCAAGTCGGCGATGGGAACGGTCAATACAGGTACAACAGCTCAAGGGTTTAATCAAGGTTCCAAGCAATCGAGCGCGACCAATCTGAATCCTTTTTCTACTGGTTCTACTGCGTCAAGTTTTTCTAGCCCGTCACAACTAGGGGCCTTTGGTAATTCAACACCTTCTGCCTTTGGACAGCAGTCTACACCAGCATCAGTCTTTGGCACCCAGTCAAGCTCTGGAGCTTCGATCTTTGGACAATCGAGTCAACCAAGTAGCTCTCCTTTCGGTAATCCAACTCAGACAAAAACGTCGGCCTTTGGCCAGTCCATACCCTCCAATAATAGCACACCGCTTTTTGGACAAGCTCAAAAGCCGGGAACATCTGTCTTTGGGCAGTCATCTCTGCCGTCGTCTTCGGCTTTCGGCCAGGTCGCACCGTCCCCAATGGCCGCCTTTGGACAATCATCTCCTCTCAGTGCGTTTGGCCAGAGTGGTCCAGCAAATTCTGTTCCTTCCGTCTTTGGCCAGACCACACAAAGCCCCAATCCCAGTTTCGGTAAGGTCCCGAAAGCTTACTGTAATTTGACTAACTCTGTATCAGGACAGACTTCTTCACAAGTTGGACAGATGTCTGGTGCTTCATCAGTGTTTGGACAGTCGTCAAAGCCAAGCTTCAGCTTCGCCACGACTGTCCAGAGTCCTGCTCAGCCATTCGGAAACAATACTCCCCAGCCGGCTGCCTTTGGCAATACGTCGTCACCTGTGTCTAGCTTCGGAAACAGTTCTAGCAATCCTGTATCGGCTTTTGCAGCTTCGTCACAACCTAGCTCAGCTTTCAGTAATTCTTCAACACCGGCCACCGCGTTTGGACACTCGAATCAATCTGTCTCGGCGTTTCCGGTTGCTACTCCGACGACTTCTGCTTTCGGACAGTCTACGAGCAATACATCAAATGCTTTTCCTAATACATCACCAAACCCGACTTCTCAGGTACAAAACGCCTTTGGTCAGCCTACAAGCAATACATCAAGTGCCTTCTCCGGCGCACCATCCAATAATGCGTCTCAAGGACAAGGACAGAGTGCATTCGGTTTTCCGAGCTCTCAAGACGTTTCTGCTCTAAAATCGGACAATGGTGCAGCGGAGCCGCTGTCAGGATCCATCAGTGTCTTCAATCAGAACGGGAAGAGTCCGTCGCAATCAAATGCGCCTGTGCCCAATAGCTTTGGAGCTTTCACCAATGGCACCTCAGAAGTTACCAAGAAAACGTCCAGCAACAGCACTCCAATCTCGGCCTTTGGGTTGTCATCAACTTCTATGCCAGTTCCTGCTAGTGGCCTCCCTTCAATTCAAGCCACTGATGGCAGCACCACAAAGCTTGGATCCGCCCCCACGACTGGGGAGAGTGATCTTCCCGCGGACATTTTGGCTCAGTTTGCAAATGCGAATTTCACTATTGGCAGTATACCAGAGGTAGCACCACCAGCCCATCTCTGCTCTGTAGAATGAGTTTCCAGACATTACGCATTTCCGTCGGTGTACTTTACAATTTGTCGCCTACGACCGACGCTTAGTCTCATTTGAAAGCTCAAGCTTATATTCCATGCGCATACGATGAAGTAGATTCAATGACGGATGTATATCGATGGTACGAAAAGATCGGCTCTGTATCATATGTCTAGGCGAATCCTACAGTGGAAAATGCAAGGCAATACTCTGCTACATGCCAATATTACTAGCTTCCCTTCCGTATCGAGCTATGGCGCAATGGAAACGATCGATCAGTGGTCATGGGGCGAGATTTCGCTGAAGTGAAATGATCTGATCTGCGCTACAATTTTGATACTCTGTTGTTCCATTCCAGTCAATTCATGCATGCAACAGGTCCTATAAATACACGCTGCGTCGACTCTCCGGTAGTATTTCTGCAAGTGTGCCTGCATCGGGGTTCCAAGAAACCAGCAGTTCCGATCCCTTATCGTGGACAGAACACCGGTGCAACTCCTCTACCACCAACAGTTGTGGCAAAGTTCACTTGGCAACAATGCGATCTGTGGAGGACGATGCTAAAGTGGAAAAGACGGTAGTACGATATGTGGATTCTGGACGATTGATGTAACACTGACAAAGAGTAAGAGTGAGGTGATGCAAGTTTTGGCGCACGAAATGCCTCGAAATTTCTATTCGATGTCTAAATCACCGAAAAATTGCATTCGCAACATGACAACACGCATCGTAACAAAGCAACTGGAGCGGCTCGAGAGGCCTACTGTGCTAGAGTATATAGTTTATTGCAGCTTCACAAGTGCCGAGCGCAATATATATATCGCACAAGCAAAGAGTCCAGCAAATGATGCGAATACCTTGACCTCAACGTGCGGGCAGGCAGTCAAGAGATGGGAAAATGCGTGATCTGGCATTCTCCAGGCTCGGACATGGATCAGAAGACGATGGAAACACGCAGCCATTTGCTTGACTCGAGATTTTGACTGTGCCACAGTTGCCACATTTCATACTTTCACTTGTCGCATCAATAAAAAATATCTCAGTTGACATGCAATAGACACACTACGTTGCGCCGTTCTCCCAGATGTCGCTGAGTGTGCCTGCGTCGGGATTCAAGAAACCAGCACTTCCGATTCCTAATCGTGGACCGACCGCAAATGCAAACACACTCTCATTGACCAGTCGTGGCAAAGTGCAATTGGCACCCGGTCATTCTCCCTTGGATTGGGCACGCCTGACGAGCACGACCGATTTGCGCGGTAGTGGCATCACTTCTTTGCTTCTTGTAACGCCATCGGAATTGAAACGACATAATCGGCGTGGAGACTTATGGATGGCATTAGGTGGACGCGTCTATAATTGTACGCGCTACCTCGATTACCATCCCGGTGGCCCGCAACAACTGATGCGAGGTGCGGGACGAGACGCGACGCAAATGTTTATGGAGACGCATGGGTGGGTCAATTATGAAAGCATGATGGATAAATGTATGGTTGGTATTTTAGTGCCGGAAAGCGATAGCGACAATGCTGGATGACTCAGACTTTCAGGTTAACCTGAGACTACCACTATTTTCAAGTCGAAAATTGCAAAAACTCGTCTGATGGAACGATATCGGGAAAATCGAAACGAAAGATCGCCTCATATGTGCTTCTGTGTCAGTGGTGAGTCCAAGCATGGCTGACTGACCGTGTACGATTTCATCTGACATAGACACCACAGCTTACCTTGTCATCCTTTGCTGTGGCAAAATCTTTACATCTTTCCAGAACTTCGAGACGTTCGATGTACATAATTTAGACTTCTCCGATCGATTATCTTTGACCCGCAGGTATGTTTGTAAGCTCTGCCCAACCAGTCTACAATGCGACTCGCGTGATAAATAGTGTCGTGTCCATAATCAGGCCTCAAACGTGCAAAGACGTCTCGCTAACGGTACGTAGGAAAGTCCGCAGCGAGAATCACATTATCCTCACCATGACCTTTGATGCTCTCCTTGTTAGCGTCCCTAAGCAGCGGAATTCTCATGTCGAAGCCGTCTTCGTCAGGGCCCGAAGAATTGCTATAATAATCTTTGACGCGCCTGTAAACGACATAACCAAAGCTCTTGTACATGTCGATTGCTAGATAATTGCTGCTTCTGACAAACAAGTCAATAAAGTAGGCATTGTACTGATTCTCGGAAACAGTCTCTAGAGTTTGCATCATTTTTTGTGCTAGTCTTAGTCGCCTGTACTCTGGAGCTACAGTAACAGCAGTGACGTGTCCGTGCCAATCCTTCCCGCGACCTTCTGTTTTGCCCATAACTATGTTCTGGTGAGTCAGGCTCCGTGCATCGATAGACGAACCTTACGGTAGCCCATGATCTTGCCTTGCGGTGTCAAAGTAGTGTTGAACAAGTTTGGCCATCTCGCAAGATAGCCAAGATAGAATGAAATATTGTACTAGGAAAGTCAGTAAGTAGGTGATTTGGGCAATGAATGCGTGACAAACAGTCTCGGTGAGAACATCCAGGTTGCTATGCCAAACATGAGTATACGAGGCATGATCAAAATGAAGACCTTACACGGCATTGAACTCAAACAGGTCAGAGGCTCTGAACCTGCGAGACGTAGACATGGCACACGTCAAGCTGCAGACAGTCGAGGCGACTTTCACTTGCTGTTGCACTTGAGCTGCGATGATCTTGTGCCACATTTACCAGAATTTATCCGCCGCGCAAAGATAGATTTCACTTCTTCTATTCTCTCGCCTCACGTCTTGCTAGCTATTTCTTCATCTAGATCATGGCAAAGAAGAGCAAGCAACAGGAGCCTGTCAAGGATACTCCATCAACCACTACAGAGGAATCGACTCTGTCCAAGTCGGCTCAATTGAAAGCTAAACGAGCTGCCAAAAAGACGAAAAAACCTACACAGTCTCTTGACGATGCTTCAGACGATGACATCGGCATCGAAGGTCCAAAGGATGACGACTTGGCATCCTTCAAAAAGTCTTCAACTCCCAAAAACGCATTTGATGCACTTAATGACGCAGAGGATGCTGAAGAGAGTGAAGAAGAGCAAGTTGCGTCTCCCTCTAATGCCTTTGGGGCTCTTGCGCTTGATCAAGGGGAAGGCGGTGACGGAGATGAAGAGGATGACTTTAGTGCAAAGAAGAAGAAAAAATCTAGTAGAGTATCGAAAAGCAAGGCAGCCAAGGACGCTTCCAATTCTGACGAGGACGATAGTCCCAAGATGAGCAGGAAGGAAAAGAAGAAATCGAGGGAAGAAAGGAAGCAAGAGAAGAAAGTCGCAGCAGCAAAGGCGGATCTCAGTGACGAGGAGGAAGAAGAGACAGCACAAACTGGACAAATCAAGAGATCAGCTGCTGCAAATTATGCCTACGCATCTGGCCAAAAATTAGGGCCGGATGGCACGAATCCAGCTGATGGCATAGCAATTACTGGTAATTTGGTCTCACCGGATAATTCCAAAGATCTACAAATTGACACATTGACGGTGCAAGCATATGGTAAAGCACTGATCAAAGACTCTGATTTGTCGCTTGTCAACGGTAGACGGTATGGACTCATAGCCCCTAATGGTTCTGGAAAATCAACATTGCTGCACGCCATTGCTTGTGGTCTCGTGCCCCGACCCAGTGCTTTAGATGTGTATCTGCTTGATCGAGAATATGCGCCCACAGAGCAGACCTCGATTGAGGCTGTTCTCGATATCGTGGAGAGAGAGCAAAAGGCGCTCGAGGACGAGATGGGAGAATTGCTCGATGATCCAGACAAGAATGCCGTCCAGCTCGACTACATAAACTCACGATTACAAGAGTTGACCACTGAAGGAGGCGAAACCAAAGTCAAATCCATTCTCAAGGGTCTCGGATTTCGTGAACACATGTACGCAACTCAGACGAGAGATTTGTCTGGTGGGTGGCGTATGAGAATAGCTCTTGCTCGAATCTTGTTTGTCAAACCGACGCTGATGATGCTGGATGAGCCTACGAATCATCTTGATCTCGAAGCTGTGGTTTGGCTCGAAGAATACCTGATCAATGAAACACAAGGTCAGACACTAATTATCACATCCCATTCACAGGATACCCTCAATGAAGTCTGCACAGACATCATTCATTTGCATCATCAACAACTATATCCCTATGCCGGTAACTACGACACGTTCACCAAGGTTCGAGCTGAGCGAGACGTTCTCCTAGCTAAGCGTGCTCGTAAGCAAGAAAAGGAAACAAATGCACTCAAGAGTAAACTCAACATGACTGGGTCTGAGCAGCAAAAGCAAGCTCAGCGTAAAGCCAAGGCGATGGACAAGCGACAAGAGAAGGAAAAGGCCGCAAATAGTGTGCTTGAGGAGGAATTGATTCAAGATAGAGAGCTCAATATCAAGTTTCAGGATTGTGGGGGTGGCATACCTTCACCAGCTATAAAATTTATGGATGTAGACTTTGGTTATGAAGGACGAGAGACGTTGCTGCACAATATGGCATTTGGTCTTGGCCTTGACTCTCGTATAGCGCTCGTTGGTCCGAATGGTGCTGGTAAAACGACATTACTCAAGCTGATCCTTGGCAAATTGGATCCCACGCGCGGCAGTATTCAACGAGACCATCATCTGCGGCTCTCTCACTTTCATCAACACATGGGCGATCAACTGGACATGAACAAGACTGCCGTGGACTGGCTTTGTGCTGTTCATCCTACGCTAGGCTATAACAACCACACGATGCGTGGTTGGATCGGGCATTATGGATTGACGGGAAAGAGTCAGGTGATTCCAATGCGACAATTGTCGGACGGACAGCGCCGTCGTGTCCTTTTCGCTCACTTGGGTTTGTTGCAGCCACACATGCTATGCTTTGATGAGCCTACCAATGCACTCGATCTCGATACAATCGATGCGCTCGCAGTGGCCATCAACAATTTCGACGGGGGTGCAATCATCATTTCGCACGACTTTAGGCTCATTGAGCAAGTGGCGGAAGAGGTTTGGATCGTGAATGATGGAGAAGTGATTGAATTTGAAGGCACCATCAGGGAGTACAAGGATCAGTTGAAAGCATCCTATCAGAAACAGCGAGCGCTGGATGCCAAGGCCGCGATGGGAGCCGGAGGTGCCGCACTCGCCGAAGCAGAGAAGAAACCCACTACCGTTCTGGGTTTTTAAAAAACATTATATTATTTTCATTACTACGCTTGCGCTGTATAGCATGCATTCTTTTTTTTCCATAGTTTAGCATGTCACTGTACAGCATCTCTAGACATGCGTTGCAGATGCTGCATACTATGATCGCGGCCGAGGAAGAGGTCGGGATAAATATTTGGTAGGACACTAGCAGTAATTTTCAATTCAATCTGTTTCGTCTGGTCGTCCGGCGCCGTCATAGTGATGGCGAATGTGACGTAGCCCACAACAATGTACAAGTCTCCATTATAGCGTAAATTCTCGTTCGGACGGGCGGGTATCAGGTCTGGACGGGGTGAAATGTGGTTGAATAGTTCGAGCGAAATATAGGATCCGATATCTACAGAGAAACCCGTTAGTTTCTTTTGTCATAAAGTCCGCTGAAGAGACTGACCTTGATGCGACACATGACCCTCAAAGAAGAAACCCGTGTCGAGGTATGCGTAGATGATGGAGGGAGCCTGAGGACGAGGCGCGTGGATGATCACTCCGGAAGTCGGTTCATCAGATGTAGCGCCATGATGTTCTTGGATACGGCCCAGTAATCTCGCACGTATGAGTGAAGACAAAAGAAATTCAGAAGTCTGTCTGATGAACGCTGGAGATGTTGCAAACGCATGGGACCTTTGGACATCTGCGGTAATGAATGTGAGAGGTCTCAAAGTACCGAGTACAGAAGGGCTATGCTCCCCGCGATGTGTCAGTCTGTATGGATGGTCTTGTTGCGGCGACGTTAAGACTCTGCTGCCTTGTCTTTGCCTGGCACATTTTGCATCCTCTAGGTATAGCGCAGCAGGTTTATTGACCATGGTATCGCTGCTCCGAATAATCCTGCTCTTTTGCAACACAAAAACAAAGAAACTTCTTGACGTCGTCGTCAGATATGGTTGCGCATACTCAGATCGCGAAAATGTAACCAGAGGCTGCAGTTGGCGTTTCATGTTTTCAGACATTTCTGTGTCTGGGACACCACAACTAGTGTTTCACTCATCAAGTATTGTAGTCGAGAAGCTTTGTGAAACGTTCCGACGTGCAGTATCATCGCTCTCAACCCTTCTCGTGATGATGAACGGCATTACGTGCACAAAGACGTGTAACTGGCTTCTCTCTGACTCAATGTGATGGTCTTGGACCTCTAGTGGCGGTGTCTGACCGGCTTCTTTCCATGGTGAAGTGAGCATGGAAGCTCGCTCAGACCCTCCTACCTTCCTTCTGTGCAAGTCAAGGTGAATCCTCGTGGCAACGGCAGTCATTTTTGCGGAGACTCAAAACAAAACAAAACAAACGGCGTCCAATTCGCCAAGATTTCCGCAATTTTATTCTTGTGTCACCCTTGCCTCTCATGACGTCCATACCAGACACTGCGCTTCTCTGACCCAGCACTCCGTTCTACTATCGAAATGAGCCAGAACTCTCCGGCATCGCCTCACGCGAATTGGTCTACTGCTCCTCTTGTGCCGAGGAAGAGCCCCGAACGACGAAGACTTGGACAGGGTCACAAAGCATCACAGGCAAGCAGAGAATCGAGCGAGGCTGCATTGCGACTTGCTGACCGTCTCACTAGTCTTTGAATATACCTCGATCTACGTTCTTGGACTTTCACCCATCTAGAAATAGCCAGGAAGCAACCGCCAAAGCTTGTGATACTGTAACCAAGCCTACGACCCCGATCCAACCAACTCCTGTGGTGACTGAGAATGTCATCAGCACGCCTAAAACTGTGGAAAGAACAAGCGAACCAGAAATCTTGTCTCCACGACCTCGAAGGTAAGGCTCAATAAATCCACACAGGTGGTGAGAATGATGTTCAAATCTGCTCCCAGACTACAGTCGTCCTTCACTCGTGGTCTGTTCTTGCCAAGCAGTTGTTCTCTCCTCACCATCTTTCACTTCGTTCTATGTTGCAGAGAATTAACAAAAGAACTTAGATTGACTGATGTTCATGCTCTGGAGGCGGCTCAAATACTTGTTGAAAATAGCACGACTCGACTACAACCTTCAGCGGATATCACGAATACGGCGATTACGTCGGGTCGGAATGGTCGATCACAGAGACTCTTTGAAAATGTCTTGCCTGCACAAAGACATGTCAGAAATGCACGCAGCTTGAGTCCGACAAGGCATGAACGTATGCAATCATTGCCTTTTGGCAACACATACGGAGAAAACTCTCTCACTTCGAACTATTTGCTTGAGCACCGAATCAGTCCGCTAAGTAATGCTGTAAACACAGTGACCAGAGTGCGTGCTGGTGGCAGACCAATACCCGAAAGGCTGGAGAATCTTGGAGTGCCTCAGGTTGCCCTGGAGCCAACAATGACCACTCCAATGAGAGTTCCGGCACACAAACGAAACAGCTCGTCTTTCACTAGCAATTTCCATGTGCCTGCCAAGTGTCTGACTGACGAGCAGACTGAAATCAGTTTGAGACAAGCAAGAAGCGACGGTTTCGCTTCCTGCGAAGAAGAACTCATTTGGGCAGCCAAAGTGGTTCGATTACGAGAACGTCGCGGTATACGGTCACGCTGCTTGAAAGAGCCTGACACTTCCGTCTTGGACTGCTTACAAGAAATGTTGAATGCTTCACTCGAAACGATTGCGCGACTCGCCAGTCAACGTGTCGGACGCGCAATGTTTCTTCAGGGCACCATACTCGAATTTGGCAGAGGAGGAGTGAGAATTGACCGAGCTGCGGCATTCAGTCTATATAAAGAAGCTTCCAGGGCTGGTTTTGCTCGTGCAGATTATCGCCTTGGCAATCAATTTGAACGAATCGGAGACATGGCTACTGCGTACAAATCATATGAAAGAGGCGCTGCGCGTGACGACAGTGCCTGTTTGTATCGTATGGGTATGGCAATGCTGATAGAGAACAATTCATATCCAGCAAACGAGACCAAGGGCATCAACTGTATCCACCTCAGTGCTTTGGCTGCCGACAATGACGCACCTCAGGGGGCCTACCTGTGGGCACTTTTGCTAGCTGGAGAAACCGTGTTTCCCGTTTCTGAGGGGGCAGTACAGATTGATCTCAAGAAGGCGGTCAAATTCTTCGAGATGGCGGCGTCTTTAGGATCTTCCGCTGCCCAATTGAGGCTTGGTAAAGCTCATGAATTCAATGAGCTCGGTTGTGATTTTAGTCCTATACTCTCTTGGCACTACTATAACGTAGCTGCTCAAGGCAATGAACCAGAAGGAGACATGGCCTTGTCCAAGTGGTTGCTCGCCGGAAGTGATGACGGACTTATACAGAAGAATGAGGAAAGGTCACTATATCATGCTGAACTTGCCGCAGGACGAGGTCTGCCAAGTGCAGAATTTGCTGTGGGCTACTACTACGAAGTGGGTATCGCGTGTCAAATTGATTTGGCATGCGCCCAAGAATATTATCGCAAAGCAGCAGAGCACGGATCTGATGAAGCCAAGTCTAGGATTAGCGGCCTTGCTCGTCACAAAACGCTGTCCCGACAAGATCATGAATTGCACATATCAACTCGTATACATGCACGACATGCTACAATCAGACAAAACCAAAAACAATTAGCTGAAAAGCGGCTAAGAGCAGGCTCAGCGAGTTCACTATCCACGACACCAATGGTTAAGGAGCCACATCCCTCCATTAACCCACCTGAGGGAGAAAGAACAGCATATAAATCAGCCTATAGCTCTCCAGAGGCTGAAAGAATAGTGGAAGACTTGCTAATTGCGCCAAAACCAGTGAGCCGTTCACCTCTGAGCGCCAATCAGTCACGTATGGATCCAGCCACTGAGCCTATCTCAGAACGTCTTCAATACCCTGACGATCGTGGCCTAGGTCCCGTAGTCACTGTTGATCTCGACAAGAAGGCTGAAGCGGACCGGTCCAGTGCTGAAATGGTGTTTGAAAAAGATGATGCACGGAATAAGACGAGAATAGCTCAGCCTGAAGTTCTTGCTGTTGACGGACCGCTTGCCAAGCTGGCTCTGACAGAAGAACATTCAAGTCCAGGACACGGGAGAATCCAACAGTGGAATGAAACCAATGCATCGCAGTCCATGCACGGTAGCCCAAACCTTGCACCTTCAGAGTTGAGCAGTGCTCCCGGAGATTTCATGCTCAGTAGTCCACGGCCGGAGAGTTCAGTTTCAAACATACCACCATTCCGTCGCTATTCGTTGGTGGAGCAGCAGACAGCGCTTCAAAAGTCTTCCTCGATGCTGTCCTATCCCACAGCACCGCCTTCCAGTGCCTCCTCTAATCAAACTCCACCGTCCTCGCAGACGTCATTTTCACAGAGTTCCAGCAAACGGGGCGGACCTGCCACATTCGAAGAAATGGGGATTCCCCTCACCAACAAGAAGAAGGAAGAGTGTCGCATCATGTAATTAGCGTTAGCAGAACAGAATTTCCACGTCGTTTGTCCAACTTCTCTGAACGGCTCCAACGGGTGTGGCGTTTCTATATTCTTGAGTGCGTCTCCATTGAATTAGATCTGACCATCCCTAGTGTCTGCTGTTGTCGCTGCTGCATCATGGCCAGTCCGGCATTCTATTCATCCAGATTTGACAGCCCCGCCCCTCAGGATGACCAGCTGCAAGTTAGACTGGCTCGTTCAAATGAGAAGAAATTTATCTGCAATGTGGTTACCACGAATAATGCTATTTGTGTCTTTCTGGGCTGATCGTGTCCTAGTATCTGCCCGACTGCAAAGCGGCTTTCTCCAGGCAGGAGCATCTGCAACGGCATATACGGTCCGCCTACGCGAATGCATTTGGTATGGGGACTAACAAGACATAGGAAGCATACTGGAGAGCGACCATTCTCATGCGGATGCGGCAGGACATTCACGAGACTAGACAACTTGCGGCAGCATGCGCAGACTGTTCATTCCGGCACAGAGATGGAGCGTGTGAGTGAAGATCAAAATGCCATTGCTGCAGCAACAAAAATGCGACCTACACCAAATAGTCCGCATCCACGACTAGATGGAGCAAGCGATACGGATCCTTATCCGCGCCCAATCACGAAATTATCTTCATCCAAAATCAAGTCGCGGCCGACGACGAGAGAAACTTCTGTTGAAACAGCGACACCTCCGCCGACAAGTACTCGGACATCGACGCCGACTCCACAATCAACGAATCCCAACACTATCATGTCGAATCCATACGATACAATGACGTTTATGCCGTCCGTGCTAGATCACACTTCTGCCGCTGCCAATCCGCTTCATGCATCATCTCCTTATACTTCCTACACAGACACCATGCCGACATTCACTACAACATCCACCACTGCTACCACCACCACCACCACCACTTCTTCCTCCTCCTCCTCTACTACGACGACTGCTGGTGCGGGTGCAACGATACATAGGCCTGGGCATACTGCATCCACTGTATCGAGCCATTATCATGATCTCGAAAGTTCAGTCGGATCGCAACCGATTTCATCACTCGCGAAACGGCGCACACCGAAACATGATTTCGTGTATACTGGAGGCCACATGATGCATGGCGTCAGTGGGACAGGGTATGATGGGTCAGGCGGCACAGGGTCGGCACCGGCAGATGAAGGCGAACAAATGTCGGAATACATCAATAATGGACTCGAACCAAAAGTGACGACGGGGACGGGGACGAGTAGTAATAGTGGTGGTGGTGGTGGTGGTGGTGGTGGGCATGATTTGGAAGCAGATGGATTAGAGGCCATGAACTTGTTGAGTGAATTGGCTGCTGCACGAAGAGACTAGAATTTTTACGGGGGTATGACGCCCGAGCGCAGGCATCATTTGACAGGGGAGGACGAGTATTAGAGCGGGTTTGGACGATGCCAAGGTCAATGCTGAAGTTACATTACAGGTTAAAAAGGTAAGAGCATGCTACTTTCCCACGAGAGTCACGAGGCGACGGACTCGATGATTGGGTCTTCACGATCAAGGTCTCCCATCATTCGTTCATGTGCGGATCGGTAGTATCGCGATAATCCAGCGTAAAAATGTCTTCCAACAGCGTGTTCCCTGACTCGTTCGAGCAAGCTGATGGCTGATCGTCGAGCGCTCGGGATGGGATGGAAAAGTCCCTGTGCCAAAAACCACATGCCGCCATGCGACATTGGCATGAGCGTGAAGAGTTCAGTCAAGTGAATTTGTGTCAGGATTTCCTGATTCAAAACGATGAATATCGCGGCCGATTCATCCGTAGACAACTCTGTCGCATGCTTTAGGCGATCCACTTGATGCGCGAGATCGATTGTGCGCACACGACTCGATCCTCGTATGAATTGAGCTTTGCGATCTGAAATAGCACAGACATAGCTTTCCGTTCCGATCCAAGCATCGATTCGTCCCGTGTTTGCAGCAACTTCGCGTTTTCTTTGTGCATCATCAGACCATACTATCCCGTGGCCGGAAAGAAGGAAGGATTCTGCTCCACAGGGAGTCAACTCAGAAGACCCGTTTTTCGCCACCTCGTACGTGTTGGCTAATTGAATGAATCGCGATAAAAAGTCACGAAACTTGAGGCGGACAAGAGACTCACTGCAGCGATCAGCAATGGCGGCCGACACGTCGTCCATGAATGCCATATCGCCAGAATCTTGCGGCGAGGCAGGACAGAGTCCATCCAAAGACTTTTGAGAACTGATGATGACTTGTCCAGTATCGATATTAGCCATCACGTCCCACCATTCTGGATGTAGTGTGAAAATACTATTGGTTACGCCTGCAATGAATCCGTCTACCGTCAACAAGTCATCAATCTTGCTTAAATCAGTGTAAGGGAATGCTCGTTCCGTGAATGACCGCAAGAGGCCCGTACCGCCAGATGCCATGGCGCACGCAGCAAGGACATGAGAAGCTACCACGCCAGAAGGTTGAGATTGGCCCAGAAAAACGACGCGATTTTGTGTCAATAGTGCATTCAGCAGCACAATGACTGGATGTGTATGTGGTCCACTTGTAGTTAAAGAGCTGTGTAATGAGTATGGTGTTGAGGGAAGTGTACCTTTACTGAAGGTATTGATGAGCTGGATGATTGAGAAATCACCAACAATTTCGGGGAGTGAGGTCATGGGAACTTTGATGGGGATAATGTTATCATTGTAAGTGATACTGGCGTTGAATTCATGGGTGTCTCGAAGAGACACTCGTGGCTGTGTTAGCAAGGGAGTCAGAGGATCAAGACTCAAGCTCTCAAAATTAACAGAAACAGTCGATGTATCGGACGACGTGGTATCTGATCGTTCACGCTGCGCTAATGGGAATCGTTCATTATACAAGTCTTCACGATCTGACTGTAGCAGGATCAAGCGTTCCAGCTGATTCAGTCGTGGCATGCTCGATAAGTCCATCGCATTGACGGCTTCAAATAGACTTGCCAGCGAAATATCGCCCGCGGCTTTGAAGAAACCATCCAGTGCCAGCAGAAGAAGCGGTTTATAGATGTGTAGAAATGCGAACCTTGTCACTATCGCGAGGGCCTTTACTTGAGCACCTCTACATGTACCTCATCAGAGGGGGAACATCATTATTCTTCATTTCAATGACTTACCTTCGTGCCTCTTTGTCGTGTTTGGTGTTGACCAAGTTGAGAACATACATCAAAGGAGGTTCTTCCGGCTCTTCCAAGACATCTGCTGGACCAGAACGTTTTCGCCCGGAAGGTGTAAAGTGTAGGAAGAAGATGGTCCAGTCTTCTGTACGGACATGAGTCTGGTCCGGCAGCATAAGCTCTGCCAACTGCTTCACATCTGACGAGAGAGGTTCGGGATATTGATGTGATATGATGGGCCCCTTATCAATGTCAAATTCCGCCACGAGTAGATACTCTGCCGACTGACGCGGAGGCATCCCTGTCTGGTATTATTCCTCTTGCCTATAGCTGCCGCACCTCTCCATCAATATGACCACTGCTAGATGTGGTATGCAAAACGGTTTTCTTCATCAAAATCTCCACAAAAGCGCAACGCCAAGCGGAGAACCCGTCCGTATCCCGCAACTTTATTTCTACAGATTAACAGGCCTATGGCTAGAATTAACAACAAGCACAAATATTTTAGTGTACGTCCCTGTCGCTACTGTTGTACAATAAAGCATTCTGGGAAATACGCCTATCAGCAAGTCGGTCGAGTAGGTTAACAAATCTTTGATCTTTCTTGATTAGGGACGACCTGTACTGGTTTCCTACGCTCCGTCCAGCATTGGCTATTGCAGTACACTTCCGACTGAGGAGAAGTAGATCTATTGAACTTATACTGCATCAAGGCATGAGTATGTGGCAGCTCGATACCAAGTATCTCCAACGAATGCTTGAAAGGTGTTGATCGCTCGGGAAAGTTATCTTTATTCGAGCTCATGGAGTTCTCGCTGTTTCCGGATCCAGTATATGGCTCACTGGTCCCACTGTCCATGCCATGCAACCACTTTTCAACCAGAGATGTGGCTTCGGCCTCAACTGGACGGTCAACAAGTCGACTTAACTCTACTAGCATGTGCTTGTCGTTTATGTGGGCCTGGAAGTCATCGATAACAGTGGAACTTTGTTGATGAGGTGGAAAAGTATCGTTCGTCTCAGTTCGATGTAAGCGTTGGGTCTGAGCAAGCTGGTGGTCAGTCTATTCGTCAGTCTGGAACATGAGAAAGCTGCGTCTTTGTCAGACAATAATGCCTCACATTTTTGTGCTCTTTGCGCTGTTCTGATGACGACTCCATGATTATTTGTCCTCTTGCGTCTCGTTCTGGTACATTTGGAAATGGAAAGAACCGCGTAGATTTCATCAAACACTGTCTGTCGATGATACGGTCATGTCGCAGAAGATCCTGTCCATCCTCCATGATTGTGCACGTAATATCGCTACTTTTAGGCATTTCCTCAAATTGCGAGAACTTGATCATGATTGAAATGTTGTGCCTGCACTCGCACTTCATTTGTTCTCCTAGACTTCTGTGACCTAATGTATCACAACTTGGCAAGGAGCCGTGAACCGCAAGTGTCGCTGAGAGCATAGCAAACAGATTTATCGTGCTTATAAACAATCATCACCTCAGGTATTCTGCTCGAATTTGTTGGTGAGAAGTTTTGTGTGGGTGATCCATGCAGGGCTTATTTAATACATCTCAGGCTATGCTAGTATGCTGTTTCTTACATGCTTAATACATTTCTTGACAAAATTGCTTGAAAAATGCTTTGAATCGCTTTTGGTCCATGGTCTGCAAAGCTGCTCCAAATTCCTCGACTTTATCTCGTCCAAGCCCAACACTGCTCAGGTAATTTGTGATACTGGTTGTGCCCTGTATTTGTACAATTGACTTTTGTACAGTCGCGATCTCAGCTACAGCCTGCGAGGTGGTAGCATCTTTGAGGTTGAATGCAGGCTTTGCAGGAACTTCGAAACACAATGGTATGATGGTGTTGTACAGAAACTCGTCAAAGCCTGGCAAGGGCCCGGAAGCGGGCACTTTCTCGCCACTGGCAGGCGTGATAGTTCGACTACACCAAGTAACCAGCATCTCTCGCAAAACGGAGAATGCAATCTTTTGCGTGCTGGGATCCGCTGTATCTGATGCATAATGAACGACACTGTTTACGAAAGGTTCAAAGGCAGCCTGATTTCTTGAAGAGACAAATACCGACTCGTGCTCATTCCCAAATATGGTTAGGACAAACATCAAATAAGCTTTTCTCAGTTCTGCGAGATTGTTCATGTCATCGGTGCCTTCGACAGGAGAGCCTAGTAGATGGAACAATCGATCCAGAAGAGGCGAAATAGCTTCGTCCAAGACTGACAGTGCGGCAGGTTTTAGCTTGAAAACCAGCTGACCGAGGAACGGAAGAAACTCTGCCAATTGAGTGATATCACTTTTTTCAATCATTCCTGCGATGAGACGTGGCATTTTGGTAGCCATTCTTGTATCCTGTATATTGACGATTCGCGCGAACGCAAATCGAGTAGCATCTCTGATATTGGCAAAACAGAGTTGTGCTTCGAAAGCAGCTAAGATGTACTCACTTGCCTGTTCCAACAGATTGTCCCACTGTGGACCAGCTGCAGTTACTTTATTGTCTGTTGGGAAACCCTGTGCAAACCTGCCGATTGCCAGGATATTATGTTGCAGAAATACTCTATTTGATTTATCTGCAGAGCCCAGAGACACAGACTTTTCGATGTTCGAAAATAATGGGGTCAGTACAAGTGAGCCGAGCTGTGCTTGCTCTTCAGCGGAGACGGCTTTGATCGAGACCAAGGTACCTACTGCTTCGAAGAGATATAGTCGATGCTCAAAAGGATCGCTTCGGCCTATAGGTGAATATCCAGAATCGCTACCTTGATCACTGTCTGTGTCTTCACTGCCCTGAGCTTCGACCACTAACAAATCCTGAATCGCGTCTAAGACTTGCCTACCGATCTTGGCATCACCGATTTTTGTCGCGAGCGACTTTACAAACCTGGAAAACAGATACCAACATCTATGCTGAACAGCCTGTGTGGCATTGTGAAGACCCCGCTGGTCTATAAAGGCCGCCAGAACGTTCATGAGTTCATTAGGATGAGTTTCGAAAAAACTACTGTATCGTACCGCGATTTCGAAGAAGTGATCCTGGATGGAAGCATGAGGATACTTACTTGCGTCAGAATTCACGACCTTGCTAAGCATGTCGTTCAACTCTGCTTGACCACGCTCTCTTAATGCTGTATCTTTCGGCAGAGTACGAACAGATCGCAAGGCCTCACCATAGTGAAAAAGGGAGTATAAAGCTAATTCAAGCTGGCGCCAGTCGTTCTTTTGCATGTCTCGAAGACTTGAATTTACAACACTAGATATTGTTGTCGTGTAGAGGCCAAAGTCAATAGCCTGGATGATGTCTTGGTAAGATTTGAGCTTCGTACGCAATTCGCTGAATTCAGCATCCTCAACTACGTCGGACTCCTCTCCCCAGTCGCTCGATTCATCGTATTTCATTTTCAGAACAATGGCCTGAAGCAGGGAGGACAGAATTGTCTTCGTCGCGTCATCCTGACGATCAGCTTTTCGCAACATGGCCAATAAATCGCTGACAGCAGGAAATACCGCAGCGCATGTTTCGTCGTATTCGTTGGCCAAGAATGTTAGTACATAAGGCACCAGGTTGAACATCATGCTTGTAGTATGAGCGACGTCTTCTGTTTGTAGCTCTTTGTTGGTCAATGCTCGAGCCAGCTCGACCGTTTCGGCGTTGACCAAACGAGCGACATTCTCTGCGAAATCGGGATCCTCCGATATGCCTTGTTCAAGGGCGGGCATAAGATTTGGCAGATTAAGTAAGGAAACCAGCTGAACCTTGTCAAAGCCACTCATTTTCTTGCTCACTATACCTACGAGAGCATCGCATGCATGATTTCGAAGTGCTGAATCTTGTAAGAGCTCAAACAAGAATGTCATGAAAGGCTCGTTAACGATGAGAGCAATATCAATCCAGGAGACCCAAGCAGCGACGACTTTCAAGCCCAGAGAAACGATACCTTTATCTGAGGTACGATATTGCGCAAATAAAGAAAACCATATTTCTGGCAACTTGCTCATGTCTCGCTTCCGGATCTCATCTTTGATAAGTGTAGAACGTTGAGCCTCTTCAGGAGTCCTCACTATCAGGACGTCGGCAATTTCCTGCTCGATAGCTACACATACACGGAAAAAAAAATCTACGGCTCGACTATTGCTGGACGAAGTGATTTGTGGTCCACCAAACATGAGCTTTATAAAATCATCGAAGAATGACTGCCATGTGGAGCTGTAAAGATGTACGAAGAGGAGAGAATAGATTTCTGCCAATTTGTTTCTCAGAAAAGGAGGATCTGGTTTGCTGGAACCTAAAAGAACACTGTTGTTCCACTTTGAAAGCACCTGTCGCATATAGTCCAGATTAGCTTCACCGAGCTCGAACGAACGTGAACGCAGCCAGTCTTCAAGCACCTGAAGCGCGTAGAACCGTGCGTTATCAGTACGCTGTTCGGACTGACAGAAGAGGGTTAGACTTGTTTGCCATCCGCTTGTAGAAGCTTTGAGTTGTTCGCAAAAGTTCATCGCTTGTTGCTTCATATTGGCATCTGCGGCCTGACTGAGGGCGATCTCGACCGCCCTTTCGAGATCATCTTCCATACCGTGGGCAGAAAAGTTCTTTTATTGAGCCAGCTTGTTTGTCGTTTATGCAGCCAGTCAGTTCACTGGCTTAGTCCCCCTATAAATACTTGTGGCACAAGAGACCAAATGTGATCAATACGCTATACACGCCTGTAGAACTTTCGTGCTACACGACTGTCGTCTAGTCTGATGGAGAAAGTGAAAGTGTCCTGGAGTCAGCTAAAAGCCTGCAGGTGTTTTGGTGGAAGCGCAAAACAAAAGAACTCTGACATTCAAAATTTCCTTGTGGTGCCGCTTTTCTTCCCCATAGCATCTGCCACTGCATCAGCACACAGTGTGTTATCTTTAGGCGCAGATAGACCTGCCAGGATGAAGAGAAAGGCTGATGAGATTTCCGAGCCACGCTCGCACCAGACCTTCACGAACAGCCGTACAAAAGCTGAGCGCGAATCTATTTCCAGCTTCAGGATATTTAAATGTCCTCATGCAGGATGCACAAGATCTTACAACAGACCTAGCAAATTAGCGGACCACTTGCGATCTCACACAGGTGAACGGCCGTTCTGCTGCTCGGAGCCGCGCTGTACGAAGAGGTTTTTGCGAAAATCTCACTTACAAGCGCATGCGCGTTCACATTTATCAATAGAAGATCGACCCTACCAATGTCTAGAAAAGAGCTGTGCTAAGCGCTTCAGCACCAGTCAACACTTGCGCCAACATGCTGCGCTTCACCTCGAGCCTTGTCCGTATGAGTGCACGTACTGCGATGCATCCTTCCATAAGAACACGCAGCTTAAACGGCACATCGCTGACATTCATTTGCACACAAAGCCATGTCCATGTCCTCAGCAGGGATGTAACATGTCCTTCAGATATCAGTCTATCCTTGATAAACATGTCGCACGCGTGCACGACACCTCAAAACGATATGGCTGCGAAATAGCAGACTGCGAGGAGACTTTCACAAAGTGGTCTCTCTTGCAGCGACACGTCAAGGAGAGTCACAAGTTACACTGCAAGCACTGCAACAAAGCGTATACCGACGCAACCGCATTGAAATTACACATCGACACACACGAAATTCCCTTGTCGCAACGGCTACGGTTCCAGTGTTTGCAATGCGAAAAGAGATTCACAAAGGCTTATTCGCTGAAACAGCACGTCTCTGTCATTCATGAAGGACGCAGAGAGTTCCTATGCGATGAATGTCGTCACGAATTTGCGCACAAGAAATCACTGCTGAACCATATTCAACGCTGTCATCAGATCACGCAAGATGACGCACCCCAGCGGAAGAAAGCGAAAAGCACCAAAGTGGGAAGTCTGTTGGATATGCTGACAGGCGCTGGATATAGTGATAGTGGTCGCACAATACAGTGCGACAAAGAGGGTTGTGCGTACAGATTCACGCGGGAGCACGATTTGAAGCGACATCTAGCTGCAAAACATTCCGAAGAAGAGGTTCATCTCGATACATTGCTGACAGAAGGAAATGCTTAGACCCACTTCAGACAATGCCGACAAAATGAGTGATTGCGATGGCGTTCGATACAATTATATCAGCGCTCGTTCAGGCAAGACATGTGTCAGAGTAACGATATTTTGGTAGTATATTACATTGTAACAATCGGTGCCGCCATCTCTTGGTCAAATGAGATCCAACATGTCATGTGAGGTACTAGCAGGTTGTGCTGGTGGTTGAGCTTCCGTGGCGGATATTGATGCTTGCGCACCAAACAAGTCAAACAGGTCATCCACATTATTCTTACCACCCACAGCGTCTAGCTCGGCCTGTCCATTCTCACCTTGAAGCGATGCAGGAATCCCACCATCGAAATCAATATCGAGCAGGTTCTCCGCGTTCTGTTGCAAAGCCACTGGATTTTCTTTGGCGGCCTCTCGTTGTTCCTCGATTGCTTTTTTCTGAACAATATCTGCTCCACCAGTCTTGCCTCCAGCCAGGAAAGTATTGGCTGGCTTGTGGTACACTGAAGCGATGGAAGAAAGTTCTGCCACGAGTTCTTCCCGAAGTGCAGGTCGCAGCGCGCCTGTGTTGATATCTAGTGGCGGTTTGTCACCAGCCAGAACTATTGCCTTGGTAACCTGGGGATCCGATGACAAGAGACGCCAATAAATGAATGCACGGTCCCTGATGTCACTGTTATCTATTTGAGAAGCCGTCTGTAACATCTTTTGCACTAATTCCTGAGTGACCTTGGGCTTCTTCAAGTACAGCTTCACGACAGCTGTCAACAGTTGCAATTGTACCTGTGTATATTCATCCTTAAAACCTTCCATGAAAGTGCCCAGTAGAGCATCTGCATTATTTATCTTCTCGGCATATTCTCCGATTATCCAAATCAGTGCTGCACGAGAGTTCGGGTCATCGAGCTCATCAAGATTCTTACACAAGGAAGGAATTATGCCTTCATATCGAGATGGATACTTTCGGAAGATGTCTTTGATTACCACGATCGATTCCTGAACGACATAAGTCACTTTGGTGTTGATCAATTCCAGAAGCACATTTACGCATCGTTCTGATGCCTCATCAATCTTGACAGCACACTGCCCTATGGCCCGAACAGCTCTCCGCACGAAATCCATATCTATTTCCGAGGCGTACTCCTTGAGCTCAAGCAGAAGTTGGTCAATATTGTCCTCGTTTGCCAGCATTATCATTATATTAAGTTTCTCATTTTTGACATAGGGTGGGTCATTGTATTTGCAAAAGAACACCCTCATCTCTTTTGTGAGCACTTCTGGATTCTTCTGCAACAAGAGGTTAATATTGCGCAGCGCCACGTATTGTAGTTCAGGTGGACAAGATATGAGTGTCACGAGGGACGGAGCCATCTTTCTTGTCAACGCAGCTCCAGTCTCGGCTTTGACCTTCGGAATGTTCTGCATTATCACGCGTACCGCAGCCATAACCACGCTGGCATTTGCGTGTTGGAATTGAGGAGAGACTCTCTCACAAATGCTCTCCGCCTCTGTGTCATTTGCGTTGTAAAAGCTAAGAGCATTTAAGATCGCTATCCTGCCCCACTCAGAACACTCGTTCAAAGCCACCAGCAGCTTCGTGAGTATTGTTGAGGTGATCACTAGGGCTTCTGTTTCCGGTGAAGTTTCTTGGATCTCTGCGAGAGCCGAGACTGCATTAGCTACCACACTAGCATTGGCATCGCCCACTAAACCTTGTAGAGTGGCTAGAAAACCATTCTCTACACATAATTCCGGGTTCAGGTCGTACAACTTTGCAACACATATAGCCGCGGTCTTTCGCACATAAGGACTGTCATCCTTGAGCGTCCGGCGTAATGGTTCTGGTAAGTAATCGATCATCTTGTTCACACGAATACAACCCATTGTCCTTATAGCAAGTGCTCTCACAAGAGGATTACCATCTTCAGAATCTTGCACGAATGTGTTAACGGCTAGAATACAAAGATCTGGATAAGCTCGAGCATAGTTCATCAGATATAGATAAACCAGCTTTTTCTGTGCGAGATCTGGCGTTGCGATGTTCTTAAGTACGTCTAGCTCATTAGATGACTCGAATCGTCGTGATATGCTTGGGTGAAATACCAGGGAATAAAGAAGAGACATCTTTTCCTAGTGTCATTGCAGCAATAGTCCTTTGAATGGAGTCTTTACGTTCAGAAGCATACTGCGAGACTAGACCCTTCCTGTTCTGGTTAGAAATCGCGGTAATCCAGAGGAAGATGACCAATACCTGAGTTCGAACGTTTCGCCTTTCTTCGGAGCAGCAATCTGCCTCTCTATCGATCTTGCCACGCGTCTCGCGGTCTCCATGCTGTCGGGTACCTTGGATATCTGTCAATTATTTGAACAAGATTTGAAGCAGTATTTGAAATTCTATCCTGTGGTCGTGCTGAGATTTATTGAACCGTCCAAAGTCGATCTTGCAAGCACCTGACTTGCCACAATCAGAACATTTAGTCAAGTCAGTGTCACGACCCACAACGGCAGTTGATCCTCTTTCGATATGTCTACAGAACAACAGACGAGTTGCATGCACGTGCAGCATTTGTTCGGCATCTCCGAGTCTTTACAAGTACTTCAGCTTTCCATTGGAAGGCAATAACAATAATATGGTTCACAACGTCACAGCATGGTATAGCAATCTCACGAGAATGCTGTCAGAACGAAAGATTGTGTGTCGCTGATGCGAGTGTGCTATTGCTAACAGGTAAAGATTGTTTCGGGAGAATGAAAGAATGAATCAGTAGCCGCTGAACACAAAGTTGGTTCCGCCCAGGTCCTGGTCCATACGCGCCAATGGCCAGAAAGAGAGTCGACAGATCGGACGTTTCAATGTAGGAATGCTCCATTAGTCACCTCGAGTATTCTCTTATATTCCGGCTGAAACTGAATGAATGAAACTTCATGAGAAGCAATTTGCTGATGTGTGTACCGAGCTTCATCATCGCCAATTACTTTCGTCTTTATCCCTCTGCCAAAGGCTGCGGCATCAGCCAAAAGTTGAGCATGACAGCATCTGTCCATGGCGCCAAATAGGAACACTGCTTCATCTACGGTCGTTCCCGTGGTGAGTAAACCATGGTTTTGTAGAATGAGAGCTTTACGATCGCCCAATGCTTTGGCGATGTTCCGTCCTTCTTCTGCCTCGAAAACAACACCACCAAAGTTATCGTACACGGCATGATCCTTGTAAAATAAACAAGAGTCCTGTGTGATGATATCGAGTTCGATACCAAGTGAGGCAAATGCTTTCCCATGTATTGAGTGTGCATGGCAAGCAGCCGTAACGTCGGGCCGAGCTTCATGAATAGCAGAATGGATGGCAAAAGCAGCAGCATTGATTGGTGCAATGTTTCCGCCCTGGCCGTCCACTGCTACGCCCTTGTGGTCAACGAGGACGAGATCAGACACGGTGATGGTCGAGAAATGCTTTGCGAGCGGGTTTAGCCAGAAATGATCCTGCAGAATTGGATCCCGCACAGATATGTGTCCTGCAGAGCCTTCTTTACCGTAGCCTACAGAAGCCGTTAGACATCTAGCAGCAAGGAATGCTCTGTATTTGGACATAGCGTACCTTCACCGCCCATGTAACGGAACGCGCCAGCCATGTGTTCTTTGAAATACTTTCGCTTCTGCTCTGGGGTGGCAAATTTGGGAAGTCCTAAAGCAGCAATCGCCTCAGGAGAGCCTTTTCCAACCTGGTCCATGGCACCGTCATCTTCGGTAGCATTGATGGCAAGGTTCCTGCCCCTCGTTGGAGCGGACTCGATTGATTCAGCAACCACGTGGGAGGATGTATCGTTAGGCATGATCCTGTTCAGATTAGATGACCAAAAGTGCCCGCCGTCGTTTATAACTGGGGCCACTAAACTGTGGGGTCGATTTGAGGGGTAGATTTGTTGCCATCCACGGGCGGGCGTTCAATGCTGCAAGTGACTGCCGCGAACCGCCTCAAGTATAGTTCAATTTCTACCCGAAAAATTGAAATGCTTCCTGCTCAAAATTTGTTGCTGCCTCTACATATTCTCTTCTTTCTTCAACTCGGTCACCTAGCTCGTGCTCGTCTATACACAAGGTAAGACATCTCATCTGCAGTATATGCCTCTCGATCCCTCATACTGATCAGCTTTTGGTAGTATTCACATCTAGCAACGATGAACGTCGCCGATTCAAACAAAGCCGGAAAGGAAGACCAGCAGGTCGCTCCAAAAGTCCATCGAATCAGAATCACACTGACTTCGCGAAACGTCAAGAGTCTCGAGAAAGTCTGTAATGAGTTGGTGCGACGAGCCAAGGAGAAGGATTTGCGCGTCAAGGGACCAGTTAGATTACCAACCAAGATCCTCAAAATCACGACCCGAAAGACTCCCAACGGAGAGGGTTCCAAGACTTGGGACACGTACGAGATGAGAATTCACAAACGTTTGATCGACTTGCACTCTCCATCTGAGACTGTCAAGCAAATCACCTCTATTCACATCGAACCTGGTGTGGAGGTCGAAGTCACTATTGCTGCTTAAAACTGTGAGTAATATATTTGCTGCACCACCCAAATGCTTGCCTCCTTAATGCTTCGCCTTTTGCGATACGTTTTTAGTTAGTGACGATGAAGAAAAAATGATACTTGCTATGCGCTATACACGTAATTTGTATTTCTCACAAAAACGCTACACAAACTTTTGCTCAACTGGGTGCATTGAGTCCTGAATAGCATGATTCAATTCATGCTGACCGCCTCCATGACTATGCCTCAATTTGATGACACTTTTGAAGTCACCCATCATGGTCAGACGCAATGCGAGCGCTTCTAAACCGGGCCCGGAAGTCTGCGATAGGTTCCTGAATGCCCATTCGCGTTCAATGGCATCGAAAGGAAAGGTCGCTAGAGTTGCTGCGTTTTGCTTCGTAGACTTGGCATACTCCAAGACACTCTCAAACAAAGCTTCACGGTACTCTGGCCTTGTTATCGTCCTTGTAAACATAAGCGCCTGAACAAGGTCGATCTTCTGCAGAGCGCCTAAATAAAGTCGTAGTTTCTCCTCAGAGTCGAGAGCATTCTGAATCGTTTGCACATACGTCACTAGCATGGCATCTTTTCCTGCACTCGCAAATGTAGACATGATCTTTGTGGCAAAATTTGGGGTTAGACCAGGTGTCGTGAGACTATGCAATGCTTCCGTATGTTTTTGATTGTCAAGGTACCAGTAAGAGTCCATTAAGGCACAGTACTTGACTGGAATCATCTGATCTTTTGCATACGCGCCATGCGTTCCCCAATCACGAAGAACATAGTAGATGCAGCATTGTTTCTTGAGAAGGTCCACGGGACTCGTCTCGATAGCTTCATGCAGGCTCCTAAGGTCAGACGTGTTTTTGGGAGGAAAGAATTTACTGGCATTAGGTATTCGCGCGACTTCTGCAAGAACGAGGTCAAAAAATAATTCGTTCTGTAACGCTGCTCGATCGTTGCGTTTCTGTAAGATCGTGGCTTTGGTGTATGGGAAGTCAGAAGGTGCAAGAGAGAATGTCGATGCGAAACTGTTCGCCATTTCGTAGTGCAACGAGGCGACAAGTACTTCTCTCACAGGCTACAGTCACACGACATGCAGCAGCGGTGATATTGGTGGCAATCTCCCCAAGATCGCAAGCTCCCACAGTCCTATTGATAAGCGAGCTTGTTGTGTATGTCCACTGCGCTGTACATGTAAATTGATGATGCTACCGAAGATCTACCGAGGACTCCTGCTCAGATACATAACCGCAAAGGACTTCTGTAGCAAAAGGCTTGTGATGTCAAACTCCTCGAGAGAAAGCCTAGAGTCAGAGTCAGCAGAGGTAAGAAGGGGCTCAAAGAAAACCAATGAGAGCAAACAAGATATCTAAAAAGCAAAAAATTAGAATGGGGGAGAAGGTTCAAGAACGAAAGCTGTTGTACATATGATTACAGTCCTTAACTCTCCTGCTTAAGCTTCTTGATGCATCCAATGTACGAGGTTTAGCATAGACAATTATTCGAAGCGACCGAAAAGCCGATCAGCCTAGTTAATTTGAGCCGAATTCAGCATCCCATTTGACATACTCTTCAAGTCCTGCTTTGTTGACGGATGGTCTGATTGTGCGTAATGAAGCTCGGAAATCTTCCAAGCCCATAGGCCTGATCTTTTCAAAATCAGTAGTCAACAAGGCATCACCGAGACTTCGTAGGGGACCCATGGCTGCATCTTTTGCAAGGGCAGTCAAGTCCGATCCCGAGAAGCCATCTGTCAATGCTGTGACCTCCTCAATGTCGGGCTGTGAAAGCGTGTGCTTCTGATGACGAATGAGGTGATTCAAATGCTGAAATCGAGTTGTGTCCTCAGGCAGTGGGATATACTGCCTGCGAACAAATCGTCTACGAGCAGCATCATCTATGGCCCAAGGCAAATTAGTGGCTGCAAGTACCAGAACTCTGGCGTCCATGCCGTTCTTTGACCCAGCGGCAGCCTTGGCCAAGTTTGACCACTGTATGAGAAACTCAGTTTTAAGTCGACGAGACGACTCATGCTCACCTTCGCCACGTGAAGAGAGTAACGAGTCGATTTCATCGACGAAAATGATACTGGGTGAGAGCTCTTTTGCGAGCACGAATAGAGCACGAACAAGCTTCTCGGACTCTCCTAGATATTTCGATGTCAAGGAGGATGCTGAAATCGAGAAGAACGTCGCTTTAGCTTGCGTAGCGACTGCTCTTGCCAGCATAGTTTTGCCGGTGCCTGGAGGGCCGAACAGCAGCATACCAGTTACCGGTTCTCGTAGACCACTGAACAAGTCAGGGCGCAACAAGGGGTAAACGACGGTTTCTTTCAGCGAATTTTTAGCTGCCTCGAGACCAGCGATATCTTCCCAGTGTACCTCATCGCCATTATCAACAATCTCATTTATGATGGTTTTCGCAAGAGCCGCATCCACACCCTTTACCGTTTTTAATGCCTGTTCTGCTCTATCCATTTTTTCACTTCCAATCTGAGCCACAGCCGGATTTGTCTCTAGTGAATCGAGCTGTTCCGTGATCAACTCCACAGGAGGTTGAGCAACGGCTGGTGCAGCTCTGGTAGTTTTCGATGTACCACTCCCACTTGTAGCTGGTGCCCGGGATAGGGACACAGGTTTGTTGCGTGCTTGTGTTTCAGACTGTTTGACGGCCGGTTTCGATTGAGCAATAGGACGAGATGCAGGTTTCGAGTGAGTCAAAGGACGCTGTGTACTCGTGGACGAGGTGGCGGCCTGCGAATGCTGTTGAGCTCTAGGAGGTCCCGTAGCTTGTGCGGGTGGTAGTGGAGATGGATTTCGTGACGAAGGTGCCTGTCCAGGCACAGGCCGGCGAGGTGCGGATCCGTTGACAGGTTCTCGCGTGCTCGGTCTTTCGTCTGTTAAAGTGTATCGAGGCTTCTCCTTGTAGACTGAGTTGGCGGATCCTGGACGAACGACTACGGGCTTATTGGACGACGTGCCATTGAGGGAAGTTGTCGAACTTGTCTTTTGGTTGTATACAGTTGTTGGGGGCTGCTGCTGAGTTCGCGAAGGACCCCAAGCGAGCATCGCTGCATTTGAAGCTGCTGCTTTAGCATTGCGAGGGCCATCCTCAGATATTCTCGATACTAGCTGCGGCTTCGTGCCATAGTCGTGGGATATGCGTTTTTTAGCCTGTGGACGAAGTGTCTCGTTCATTTTCTTGTTTGGAGACACATCGCGTTGTCGATTTTGTCGCGCTCTGCCTTCTGTTTCGTAGTGCGATTTCGCGCCCAATTGAGCTGGCTCTATAAATACCGGCATCCTAGGTGATTCTTCGCTGCTTGAAGGATGTGATGAAGGAATGGAGTTGTGCCTGGTGACGTCTGCATCTACAATTACTTGCAAAGCGTGAATACGATCCTTCGCATGCTCTTCAATGGTATTGATAGCCTGATGAAGCTTGGCAGTCGTCTCAGTCATGATACGTTCATCCGCCAAAAGTCGCTGAGGATCTGCTGCAATCCATTGCAAGCACTTACGATATGAGAGGAGAGCGCCGTCGAAATCACCTCTAGCTTCATGCTTCATAGCATTATCAGACTCCGTGTATGCTCTGTTATATATATCGAGGCTCATTTGTGCATTTCTGTTCTCTTCCGAGACAACCGTTTTGTTGGTGAAAAAGCTCTTCATGTTTCAACCACGAGACCTCGAGTATGAAGAGCAAGTATCCAGCAGAATAAGATTGACTGGCGAAGAGTATCTGCTTGTGTGCTCTGATGAACCTGCGAGAAGAAGCAAGAAGCGAACTGACAAGCAAAAAGCAAGAAAGTGATGAATTAGTCGCAGTTGAGTGAATCAGGGGCTGGTGTTATGCAGTTCTTTCGGACGGCTTCGCAAGTTACGGCTGCAAGTTACACAAAATTCGCACGGTCGTGGCTGCGGGAAGGCTTTGGGTTTATCATCTGTACCCGCCGATTCTCTTCGTGGTCTTCTGTTGCCACGCTCAGCCTGATCAGTACTGTATCTTTTTATTAGATCATATATGGTATATAGTCGTCGATGGGCTTCAAATGCTGCAAGATCTGTCGAACAAGAAGTAACGCATGTCGGAAAAAAAGGTGGCATAAGAGATATTCTCTCCAAGCTGAATGAGACTCCGTCTGAACACTCTGCAGAAGCTACCAGGCACCCCAGGGGTGGGGCGAATTCAGCTAGTATTCGGGATCTTGTGAGAGCAAGATCATCTCAGCTTCACTCAGATCTGAGTAAACTTACACAGGTTGAATATTTTGAAAAAAGTTTGACTGCTCGTATAAGAGATCAATATGCTGATCAATCCACGGCTACATTACTGCAACTAAAAAAGGACTCGCCAGGAACTTTCAGCAGCTTGGTTGCTAGGAATAAATTGAAAGAGCAAGAAATTTCCACAGAAAAAGATAGTCAAGATGAGTTTGAGGACTTTAGTAATTTAAGTGCAGACGATTACTCGTCAGCACTTCTACTAAGTCCGGGTGATTTAGTGGAGTACTGGCCTGACACAGGTATGCGGCGGACTGCTATCATTCTTCGGGTTCCAGACGAAATTTCTGGCAAGCGATACCTAATCATCGACGATCGCGGCGCAGTTGACTTCGTAAATCCAAATCGATTTCGTTTCATTATTCCAGACTTCGTCAGTCATAAAAAGATACCCTCAAAATCACTACTTCTATCTAGTGATACGGCCTTTGAACCCTTCCGGCGTGCTCTGAGTCAGTTCAAGAGCAGTGTTGAGAAAGTTGCCAGAAACGATGCTCGTTTACTGGCTACTATTTACGAGCAGCTTCCAGCCAATCTTCGAAACAAGTCTTCCGTTATCTCCTCCGCGGATGTCTGCAAGATGCTATTCGGAGAAACTACTCATGCTCGATTATACGCAACTTTCGAGGCCATGACCCATGACCGCGTCCACTTTCTGCCAGATCCCGTCTTGCACATGAGTGTGCCCTTGTTTTCAACCCGGTCTGCCGCCAATGTGTCCATGATCACGAAAGTGACCAAATGGACAAGAACATCCTCCTCGGAATTGTCAGGATTCGTCGCAAGAGCAAGACAGATCGCCGCATTTGGGAAGGCAATCAGTGAACAGACCGAAGGCAAACTTTTGGCGCATGACTGCCCAACGAGATTCACACAAAGTGACAAAGTCATAATAAATTTCATGCTTAAAGCATGCTTGGAGCGCAAAGATCGCCCTGAAGATGAGATATATACTACCCCAGTTTCAGTCATAATCAAAGCACTTGACATCATGCCTGATCTAAGACTAGGTAGAAGTCAAGTGCACGCATGTCTGAAGAAGATGGGCGTCATCACGCCGTGGGATGCCAACCTAAGGAGACTGGAGGCTGCTGCTTTACCCGGCCAAGGAGCATCGGAGCTCGCGGATGAGTATCTTGCGTACGAAGAGTCTAGCTTAGGACGACATCAAGTGGAGAGCCTTTCACAATTAGGTTTGCGAGATCGCTCCGACACGCTTCGTCATGATTTTGGATCACTGCCTGCCTATGCCATCGACGGAAGGAATGCCGCTGAACTAGATGACGCTATATCGCTTGAGGGGGACTGGCTTCACGTACATATTGCAGATCCATCATCGTTTATTGCTCCAGGCACGAAAATTGCGAAAATGGCCGAGTTTCGAGTGGAAACCAGTTATGGTGCGGACAAAGTCTATCCCATGCTTCCATGGCATCTGGCTATGACGCATTTCTCCCTTCTCTCCGGCAAAGCTAATCCAGCCATGACTATATCAATACGATTGTCAGAAACTGGAGCGCTTCTGGAGACCAAAATCCGGCCATCCGTGGTTCGAAATGTGAAACAGTACATCTATGAAGATGTTGATCATTCAGTGTTTGGTATCGATGGAACTACCCGAGTATTGTCGAACATTTCCGTAAATTGGCATCAAGGGAACAACGGATCTGCTCCCAATCCACAATCTCGCTCAGTAATTGATGAACAGGACAAAAAAGCCCTCCTAAAAATTGATCGCTACCTCAGACGTGGTCGAAGTTATAGGCTGAGCCAGGGCATGATCGACTTTCACAATACTGATAGTGAGGTCGCCTTTCAACCCGAGCATCTGCCGAGCCATCAGGTAGACCTCACTCAAGCGAGGTTCTATTCCGGTCGACCAGGAATATCATACGCCATAATCTCGCAGTCCAAATCGAGGGCGAAGATGTTAGTCATGGAGGCGGCCATACAGGCCAACAGCGCGGCAGCACAATACGCTTTTAGAAATAAGATACCGATCATATACAAAGTCTTGAGAACTAATCTTGCACCACAAGACAAAGAGCGCATTATGCAAATGAGGGACTCTGAAGGTCGACTTCATTTTGAGAAGGTCCAAGATCTTATGCCAAAGTTTGGAGTTGGGCGCATGCTATTGGACCATGGGCCTTTTGACCTGCTGGGTTTGCCAAATGGTTATACTCTTGCGACATCACCATTGAGGCGATATACCGATATGGTAACGCATTGGCACTTTCAATCGCATCTACTCGGAGAAGCGTACCCGGTGGATCTGAAGAAGTTGGTACCTATGCTAATCCGGCGTGGCAAGGCATTGAAGAGAATTGGCATAGCCCAAGGACGGCACTGGCTTCTACAGATCCTGAGCCAGAAAATAGAGTCTGGTGATTGTCCCAAATTTACTGCAACCATTTACATGAATAACACAAAACGTCATCTTCCATCCGAAGCAATCATCACAGAATTGTCAACAAAATGTCTCATTCGTCGACGAGCTCTGGACCCCGTCTTGCCTATTGGCGTTCAAGTCAAGGTTGTCGTCGAGGAGCTGGATCTCATGGATGATGTGATTTATTGCAGATGTGTTGATGGTTCGACATGATTGGCTCCGTCTCCATTCTTGCAAGACTCGTCAACTCTGAATGGACAGAATGACTCGTATATAGTGTATGTACACACACAAGGTATCTAATAAAACAACACCAGACATGCTCCTCTGCTTCTCTCAAGTGCCTCTTGGATAAAAACTAACCACATTCGTAACCAGGCTCCGGAGTATGCTCATGTGGCGCCCAAGGGTTTACCCCGCAAACGCCTTATATGCCGACTATGCATGAATAGCGATCCATGACCGATTTCAAGTCTTTTTGTTGTGCCACCGTTGTTTTCCTTACCAGACCATATTACCGCTTGCGCCTCTGATCATGAAGTATTCCGAGATTCCTTCAGAAGAGATGAACTTTTACACAAGGACTTGGGCCACCGAGGGTGCGCCTGTAGCCACAGTAGTTTTTGTGCATGGCTTTGCTGAACACTGCGATCGATACAACCACGTCTTCACCGAGATTGCCAAGGCAGGAGTGAGTTGACCTCTTGATATCTCTGCAGGGGTCATCTGCTGACCTGCTAGATTGAAGTCAATGCATTCGACAGTCGCGGATTCGGACAATCGGCCACAGAACAAACAGCAGGAGTCAATGGTGGCTGGCCACAGCAGATTGCCGACATTGATTTCTTTGTCAAGACGAAGAAACAGGCTGGTATACCACAGTTTCTATGGGGTCATTCCATGGGAGGCGGGTTAACGTTAAAGTATGCAATAGATGGTGCGCATCGAGCCCAATTAGCCGGCGTGATTGCCAGTGCACCATTGATTGAAATACCAGCAGAGACAAAACCGGCTTTTGTCAAGTTGTTTTTGGGTCGAATTGCCGCTCGATTTCTGCCAGACCAAATCATTCCTGTGGAAGTCCCTGTGAAGCAATGCACACGGGATCCCGAAATGATCAAATCTGGTGAGGCAGATCAATTGCTCCGACCTTACGGCAGTCTTCGCGGCGGTGAGTGCTTTTCAGGACTTGTTTCGTGTGCAGAATAGTGCTGATGTCTCTGATAGTGGCAGATATGATTAATGGTGGGATGACTTTGCTACGGGAGGAAAACACGTCAAGAATGACTTTACCAATCCTTCTTGTACACGGCACAGGCGATGTCGTGACCTCTCACTTGGCCTCGCGAGCCTTCATCAGGGCAATCGCTAGTCAAGACAAGACCCACAAGGAATACGAGGGTAGTTATCATGAAATCCACAACGACCTGGATAGACAAATCGTGACTGAGGACTGTAAGCAATGGCTCTTGAGTCACACGAAAGAGACAGCCAAGCTCTAGAGAATATTGTGGATGTATTCACTCTGATCTATTCTGCATACAACGTGACTCTTATATTTAGCAGAAGTTATGTATACAGATACCCTGCCTCGAGGTTATTTCACTGATACAGTTTCAGTAGCTTGTCCTCGTTGGCAATCGCCAGGCAGAGTTTATTAGGGTGCCAGGCAATCGAATTAGTGGTAGATGTAACAGGTATCGTGTGAATTTGTTCGCCAGTTTCGACAAGTGAAATGTCTACAAAATTATCCTCACTACCGCTGGCGAGATATGTGCCATCGTGACTGAATCCCAATGTTCGAATAGGTTGCGTCAAGGCTGTGAAGGTTCTGACACATATCCAGTCCTCTAGACTCCATAGCGAGATGATGGCATCCGCGCCTCCAACGGCGAGGTAACGACCCAAAGGATCAAATTCGAGACAAAAGACCGAGCTCGTGTTTCCCTCAATCTCATGCAGAAACTTCCAAGATTCAGTCTCGAATATCTTGACGGTGCCTTGTTGTGTCGTCAAGCACAGTAAATTGCCGGAATGACTCCATACAATCTGATGCACACTTGTGGTACTTTCCTGCCACGTCTCGATGATGGTTTGATCAGAGACACGAATGATACTGATGGTTTCATCTTTGGTGCTCGTCACGAGGAATCGTCCGTCTGGACTGTATGCGATATGCAGCACGGCAGAAGCATGCGTGACGGCGAATAATTGTTTGAGCATTCTGTATTCCCAGACAATGATGGTCCTGTCCGCGGACGCGCTAGCGAGGCGATCGCTGTGAGTAGGGTCCCATGATATTTGCTCGACCGAGCCAGAGTGACCTTTAAGCTCCCAACAATATCCGGTAGTACGAGTGCGTGAACGCGGATCAGGCAGACGTTCTGGATTCCATGTGCGAATAGTACGATCTATCGAGGCGGTTCCGACTCTTGAACCAGTGGAATTCCAAGCGACCGATTTTATTGCGCCCGTATGTCCTTCTGCTGTTTTCAATCGCAAATTCTGCACACCCGCATGAGGCCCGGTTGCTGTAACGATAGGCTCTGAAGCCGCTGGTCGTGGGGTGTGGCCACGACTGAATGGTCGGGATGACCCATTCAACGTGCCATGGCTGCCAGAGTGCTGCAATCTCGAGACTGTAGCTGAGGACATTTAGCTTTCTGTGAGATTCTTCTGATCGAAGCAAGACTTTTGATTGCTACAGAAGTACTTTAGTCTGAGTAAACAAATGTGATTAGACTTGTTCTAGGAGATGTGATGCACAAAGGTGACTTTTGCCGTGCCAGATATATTACAAACAAGAGATCGTGTGCAAATCACGACAAGCGGATAGTCTTGTCATGACAACAGCTCTTATTCATGGCTAGTCTGGAGAGCAAGTGAGAAGCAGCTGATGTTCAGCTGTTTGCAATTGCCATGACGGAGATCAGAGAATAAATTGATGTGGAGCGGAAGCCATCTGCCGCTATTTTGCTTAGACCGGATACATTAAACAGGAGGAGCCCGGTTCACTGTTGCCGCCCACGCACTTCTTGCTCATTCACTCCCTTCTTTGCCTCCAGCTCATATCAACAATCTCCCTTTGCGCGCTTTCATAGTCACAGAGCTATGTCTCTAGCTCAACATGAAGCTGTAAATCATACTACTCATGAAGTGGCAAGGATGCTGATGTCTGCGCAGAGCGACGTAAATGGCCACAATCAAATTTCGCCGACTGATGATGGCATAAGCACGACAGCCACCGAAGCTGCCTCAATCGATCCTGTAGCGTACTCGTTTGATGCTGCCCCGAGCCATATTGATGAGGACGATACGTTAGCGGGGTCTGAAAACCACCCTCTCATCCCTGCCGAGTCTGACCCTGCTCGATTCGGTATTCATGTGCAGCCGACCACGACTGTACGTCAGGCAGTAATGCATGGTAACGATGGGGTATTCTCCAACATGGCCGCCAAACCAGAGGTAGAACAAGTAAAAGAGGAGCATCCTCCTGTATGTTTTATCAGTTTCGATCATTATTTCTGATGCTGATCTTTGTAGACCTATGACGAAGCCTCCACCGATAATGCTCCCCCTTATTGGGACCAGACAATGTATTCGCCTGGTGGTGCAGATGATGTGTACGTTGACGGTCTCGCCGTTGGTCATGTCTTTGGCTTCATTTGGAATATGGTAGTCTCAATGTCGTTTCAATTCGTTGGATTTCTCCTTACCTATATACTGCACACAACACATGCTTCCAAGCAAGGCTCTCGAGCTGGTCTTGGCATAACGTTAATGCAATGCGGATTCTATCTACGCACTCCAGACACCACCACTACATTACCCGGTTCAGCAGGAGACTTTCCTGAGGAAAACAACAGTAAAGGCACGGTTCGAGACATGCTCGGCTCGCATATAGACTATGCTGCATATGCGCTTATGCTTGTGGGTTGGTTTCTGCTCATCAAGAGTACCGCAGACTTCCTCAAGGTTAGGAAACTAGAGTCTGCCGTGCGAGAAACAAACTCGCCAGCTGGACAAGCAGTTGTTGCACATAATGAAACCCCAGACACGGCTGTCTAAGTGTTTTTGTACCTAGACACTTTTTCCGGCGGTAACACGAGACGCCCCGAGCACATGACTGTTATAGCGAGCGACAAGCGTGTCGTTATGGTTCGTCCTCATGGTCGAATGCAAATTTCATCGAGAAGCTTTAATGTACATTAGAATAATGGTAAACATTCTATACCACGATGAGGGCACTTGTCTATTTTCTGCTTTCTTGCGCTGTCGCGATTGCGTCACTCAAGTTCAAAGTCTTGAAATTTAAAGAAGCTACCTACGCTTACAAGATGACAATATTAGTAGTGTCAGGTGGCCTACCGATGAATTGAGCATAAGCAGATGTATAGTCCTAGACCAAACATGTGCAAGCTATACTGATCATTGGTGGCTGGCGATCTCGAGCTCCCTGCCAGACAACATCTTCGGAGCTCATTCTACAAGAACCTCGCTTTGGAAAGGACGAAATCTTTGGGAGAAATGAAATGAAGTGCACTTTTCGAGACTGAGCACGTGTCTCAAAACACGTGCAAGACATTTAATATTGAATTTAGGGTAAATACGAGCGAAATCAACTATGTGTTCGAAAATGATAAAATTGTCCTCAACCTAATCTAGAAAGTGGGAACGTCCCTTTTGACCAAGTCCAGACAGGGCTGAACCGGGAACGGGAAGTTCCATGAAGCGGAGATGAATTAATGTAACGTATTCATCGTAGATTTCAACACTCCCTCACTGACCTGACTGGATCTTCTAGTCCGTAGCTATATTTGTTAATCCCATCGAAGTTCGGTGTTGCATAAATGCAGCCCGAGGCAAAGCCTTAGTCAAGGCATCTGCTACCATG